>SADC01001235.1:5507-113438 GCA_004194705.1 Ditylenchus dipsaci | reverse complement strand
AAAATCACTGTCAATTTCTACTTCCGTTCGAGACAAAAAACATTTAAATTTCGAAAAATCTTATTTTGGATATTTTTTGTATCAAACGGAATTTAAAATTTGACAGTGACTTTTAATGCAAAAGAAACGCTGGCCTATCCTTACCTAAAGTAACTCCATAAACTGAAAATGATAAATTCTATCCTTTTTACTTCTGTTTGACCCAAAATTAGTCAAAATACCTTAGAGCTAGAATCCTCTTAGCCTGGTTGAACTCAAAATTTCCCGCTGAACAAGATGGTATTTTCGGCTCGAAAATTTTCAGACAAAAAAATTTCACTACGTGTTCCAGTGTTCTCAATAGTCAGAGGCAGAATGCCAAAGTCAGAGGCAGAATGACATCAAAGTCAGAATCAGTAGTCAGAGTCAGAATTATTCAAAGTCAGAATCAGAATAATTGTGATTCTGATTCTGACTTTGAAAAATTCTGACTCTCACTTTGATTCTGACTTTGAAAAATTCTGACTATCATTTCTGATTCTGACTTTGAAAAATTCTGACTCTCACTTTTGATTCTGACTTTCAAAAACTCTGACTATCACTTCTGATTCTGACTTTGAAAATTTCTGACTCTGATTTCTAATTTTGATTTCAAACTGTCTGACTATCAATTCTGACTTTTACATTCTAATTATTTTCTGTCATTTTGTGTGACTCACTGTATTGTCAATACTGTTTCTTTCTGTGCGGCTTTTCTAGTCCTCATCCTGTTTATCGTCAAAACTTTCAGCCCCACATTTGCGATTAATCTTCGAGCTTTCGTCTAATATCAAGAATCGACGTACCAACAAGCCAGCCCAATTCCACAAGCACACGATCAGAAATCGAGGATGTCTAGCCGAAGAACTAGAGGCAAGGGCAAAACAAGCGAAGCTAGGTGTAGGTTCTAACGCTTTATTCTTACCCATATATTGATAAGAATCTTGTTTCAGATCTACCTGAATCGAGGTGCTCAAGCAAGTTCACCCGGAGATTCGAATCACCTAGAAAAGGCATGGCTGTCATGAATTATATGGTGGCTTTTTGGAAGTGTGATTTATTAATTTGTTTTCTTTTCTCAGGTTAACGATCTTTTCGACCGCTTGCTGGATAAATTTTGCCCGCCTGGTCAAGTATAGAAAGACTCGCACGCTTTCTTCTCGCAAAATCAGACTTCCGTTCCTCTCGTCATGTCCGGAGAGCTGGCCAAGCATGCTATTCGGAGGTAATGAAGCTATGTCCAATAAGTGCTCGTTGAAATTGCTGACCAGACTCCATCTTCTATCAGAAATTGTCCGTTACCATCTTGTATTGTTCCCACATTTTTTTGACATAAAAATCTCTGCTGAAACTTCTTTTTTCGAATAGAGCGGTGTTGAAGAGAGTGGAGGCTATATACTATTATCATTGTCCGAGATATGACTTGTACCCGTGTGTGGTTTTTCGTGAATTTCACATTGGTCCCCTGTTGTTTTGAAGGTAAAAATTTAGCTACAGTGAACAGAGGACCAGGCGAAATTCAAGAAAAAAACAACAAAGGCCAAGGTATTATTTGGACAAGGATAAAAGTATAGCGCCGAGAGGTGATGAATTTACAGTGTGAATTTACAGTACAGGTGTGATGAATTAGAATTCGTTTCAAGCATCCATTGCTTTTTGTGGATTCGTTTCATGATAGGTTACTGGGTCGGCTAATGAGTCAATGTGGTTGTATAATAATAATATATTACATTACATCGATTATTTTCCGAAGATCAAATACCGAATCGAATGTGGCAGATTGATAATTAGATTAGACTCATGGCTAGACTATAACTATAACCAGACAATATTTTTTTAACAGTGCACTTCATGTGGCTGAATATTTTGCCAACAAGATCATTTGATTGGTTTATGACTGAACTTCATTTGTCTTGGTGCCCTACTGGCATGTCTGGGTGTCACACCCTGAAAAAAATTTTAGTGATCAAAAGCATCCAATCAAAGATATGTTATCTAACTCACGTAGTTATTTAGCATATCAAAAATTCAGGTGTCTTGAGAGCGGAATTTTTTTCAGATACTGCACACCCAAATGAGCCAAGAGGACAACTGAAAGTTTCTGGACATCGAAGGGAAAATGAGAACTACTGAGGGTTGATCAAGATCATTGAGAGTAAGATCAGGGATGTGAGGATAGATATAAAGCATTTAAACATGGATCTGGACCAAAAGGTACATGGACTAGTTAGGTGGTTAAGGAGCATTAATGGTGGACTTAGACCATTGACGTATATCAGACCATTAAGGGTGCATATGAACCGTTGAAAGGAAATGAGGCTCGGACCGATTGACCGTGCAAAAATGACTTGAGAAGGTGAATAGCTTTCGGTAGAGACCGACATATCCAACTACAACATTAAAACTACAGTCAATTTCAACATCAGAATAAAATATAGCAGTAAGCAAAGTCAGAATTCAAGTCAGAGTCAGAAAAAAATTCAGAGTCAGAAATGATAGTCAGACTTTTTGAAAGTCAGAATCAAAAGTGAGAAGTCAGAATTTTCCAAAAGTCAGAGTCAGAAATCACAGTCAGAATTTTTCAGAGTCAGAATCAGAAATGAGAGTCAGAATTTTGAAAGACAGAGTCAGAAACTTTCTGATTCTGACTCTGACTTTGAAAATGTTGATTGTCATTCTGCTCTGATTCTGATTTAAAATTTGCTGACTATCATTTCTGATTCTGATTTTGACTTTGAATTCTGCCTTTGAACCTTCCTGATTCTGACTCTGTCTCTGATATTGAGAACACTGTGTTCTGAAAATTTGATGTTTTTAGATTTTTGAGTGTCAATTTGAAAGCCTTTAAGCCATAGTTTAAATTTACGAAAACAGTACAAAACTGGCGCCTGGAGAGCACGCATTTTACTTGGCGCCGAGCCTGGCCTGTGGCTACACGACATTGGTTTAAAAATACATTAAATAAGTGCAATAAGTAGCATCTGTCACCTAAATCAAGGCAAATTATTTTTTTTATGTAAAAGGCGCCTGTAATGCGTCATCCACCTCAAGAAATACTAGCCACAAATTCATATGGAAAAATAACTTTATTGAGGTATGGAGCGGTAAAAATAACAAAATCATGTTCAACAATTTTTAATCAATTTAATCAGCCACGAACTATAATCCTGAGGTTTCGTACATATGTCGTATACCTATAACCTCTTTGAATACCCGACGGCAGGGTTTCGAATAATGACAGTGACACGACATCACTGACATGTCACTATAAGTGTCACTGTCATTGTGACAATGACAGTGACACTTACAGTGACTGTCAGTGATTCAGTGTCACTGTCATTATTGGAACCCTGCCCACGGGGGATAAATTTTTCAACTCCTGAAAAATTCGAAATTGTAAATGAAAATGGCCTTTACTCTAAAATCCTAGTCAAAAAAATGAGAAGTGGGGATTATGAGAGGGTGGGGGATTAATAGAGTCATACGGTATGTAAATATTTACCCCCATCAAACATTTCGGGAAAAACGTTTTGGCACCTGGAGTTCCAATTAAATTCCGTGCAAAAATTCATGAAAGATGGCCATGGATGCTGTGGTTCATCCTCCCAGCTCTCGTGTCCAAAATAGAAGTGGCGGATGCGAGGATCACTGTATGAAGCTGGTGAAGTGCCTTTTCCATAAATCTCATCTAATGTTTCGTACAATTGGTAAATGATGGTTTGTTTTTGCAGTAAACAGGCGATCCAGTTTAGAGCTGAGAAAACAAGACACTTTGGCCGAAGTGCACAATGCGAACATCTTCCGGAATCGCGTTTGAACTACTCCGAAGCGAAAAAACATGCTTATAACAAGAGAAAAGGGTGGTACTTTCTTTAGCGTCAAAAGACGCTTTTCTAGCGTCAAAATACTTTTTCTAGCGTCAAAATTTTTATAGCGTCAAAATACTTTTTCTAGCGTCAAAATACTTTTTTCTAGCGTCAAAATTTTTCTAGCGTCAAAATACGTTTTTCTAGCGTCAAAATACGCCATTCTAGCGTCAAAATACGCTATTCTAGCGTCAAAAGCCAGACCCTTTTCATCTGCCATCAAAATAAATTTTTGCCGTGAAAAGGCTTTTCTGCCGTGTATAGCTTTTTCTGCCATAAAAAATACTTCTTTCTACCTTCAAAACTTCCACTGTCAAAGATGTGGTCGTTATTTCCTGTTTTATTTCCTTTTCATTCTACTCAATCCCTATTCCCACATCTTCAAATTATACTCTACGCACATGATTCAGACCAGACAACTTTTATTTCAAATACCACACTCCAAGAACAAAGCGATAACAATGAAAACAAAACATATGGACATAGCACATCCTCCTCTTCACAGCAGCCAAACAGTACAGCAGCTAAAGTATAGTTACCGAGTTTCGCTGTAGCTGTTGGATAAGAGGCGTTGACCATACCAGACAGAACTACCAGACATACCGACAAAACAAATAAACACGAACTTGGTCCACGATCCTTTGTTCAGCTGCATCCATTGTTCGAGGCAGTTTTCATCTTCAAAGTGGGCGATAGGATGATAGTTCAGACCAAAATTGACGCTTTCTCACTTGTCCAATCTTCAATGAAGGCTTCCATGTTGGCTGATCAACTGAAATTAAGATGAACACCCGTGAAACACACAGAAACAAGAAATGGCATATGAGAACACAATTTTGACGCTAGAATAGCGTATTTTGACGCTAGAAAAACGTATTTTGACGCTAGAAAAATTTTTGACGCTAGAAAAAAAGTATTTTGGCGCTAGAAAAGTGTCTTTTGACGCTAGAAAAAAGTATTATCGAGAAAAAGAGGTTTTTTAGATTAGGAAAGCATTTTTGAAAATATTTTTTTAACCCTCAGTGGGGTATCATGTTTATCTGGTCAGAAATTCAAAATTTTGAATTGCGCGCTTTGACTTTTAACTGGAATAAGGGCTGTATTGGGAGGGGAAGGGAATAAAAGACGGTCCTAATCGTAGAAGCCCATTAACAAGACGATGTTGAACATAGTTTTGTTAACTGGGGCCTAGCGCATAAATAACTCTGGTATGCATGCTTTTTTCATGCATCCAGAGTCACTTTCGAGTGATTTGTGTCTAAGGTATGTGGTGTGCGCATCTCGACCCCAAGCTCTCTTCGGGCTTGGAGTTAGAGACTCACTTACCTTAGACATGATTCCGAGAAGTACTCTTGATGAAAAAATGCATATAGGGCAGGGGCTCGTATATGTGCTTTTTAAAAAGATTTGTCTTTTTGTGGACCCAGAAGCTTTTTTATTTTTAAAGTTTTTAGTCAAAATCTTTTTTTTTCGCTCCAAAATAGCAATGAGCACTGGATAAAATGACCTTTTTTTCTTCAATAATGATCAAATGTCCTTTTTACCCAAATATCCTTTTTCAAAATTTTGAGTTACATGCCCTTTATATAGGGCTTTTCTTGCCACGGCCCACGTTAAAAACATGATAAGACAGCCAAAATATAGCAATATCCCATTTTTTGCCATCAAAGTGACTTCCTTTTATTCCCTTCCTCACCCAATACAGCCCTAAATCTCTTTAAGAATTTTTGACTTTAATTTGAAAATTATTTTTAATCCCTTTTTGGCTAAAAAGTGCGCCCTTCTTTTTTAACACGGGAACGGCTGTACGTCCTGATGGTATGTCCTTGTGCAGAATTTCACGCTGAGCACGATTGTGAAAAAAAATTAAAAAAAAGTAACTCTACGGTGGTCAGCGGCCTTTACGAACCATCAATGTCACGACTTTTGCCTATGCCACTTCAAAGAGGTAAAGAATGCCACTGTTTTAATATATTTGTTATATTTCATGTGCAAAAGAAAGCGCAGATTGCGAGCTTTTTAATGACATATTGTGGAGGTATTTATGACAATCATATGATAATTTTTTGGCTCACAGAAACCATTGTGTTTTTTTCAAAAACGTTGTTCATACAAAATATGTACAAATAAATTTGGAAACGCCGTTTTTAAATTTTTGGTTGATACTGTTTGATAGAGCAAGAAAAACTGCACCAGATAGTGCTTTAAAGTAGCCTGCAACCAAGCTTTTTGAGTGTTTAGCAAAGGTTCAAAAGTAAATCCCAAAAGGCATCTTGACCTGAAACTTCGATTTTGCTACATAAATCTGAAATTCTGACACTTGATTCGAGTTCAGCATGGTCGATTTACTTGAAAAACTGTCAATTGATTATCACAATCATTGTCAAATTTCAAATTCCGCTCGAGACAAAAATTATTTAAATTCAAAATTTTTCAAATTTCAAATAATTTTTGTCTCGAGCGGAATTTGAAATTGACAATGATTTGATAATCAATTGACAGTTTCTTAAGTAAATCGACCATACTGAACACGAATCAAGTGTCAGAATTTCAGATTTATGTAGCAAAATCGAAGTTTCAGGTCAAGATGTATTTTGGGATTTACTTTTGAACCTTTGCTAAACACTCAAAAAGCTTGGTTGCAGGCTACTTTAAAGCACTATCTGGTGCAGTTTTTCTTGCTCTATCAAACAGTATCAACCAAAAATTTAAAAACGGTGTTTCCAAATTTATTTGTACATATTTTGTATGAACAGCGTTTTTGAAAAAAACACAAATGGTTTCTGTGAGCCAAAAAATTATCATATGATTGTCATAAATACCTCCACAATATGTCATTTAAAAGCTCGCAATCTGCGCTTTCTTTTGCACATGAAATATAAAAATATATTAAAACAGTGGCATTCTTTACCTCTTTGAAGTGGCATAGGCAAAAGTCGTGACATTGATGGTTCGCAAAGGCCGCTGACCACCGTAGAGTTACTTTTTTCCAATTTTTTTTCACCATCGTGCTCAGCGTGAAATTCTGCACAAGGACATACCATCAGGACGTACAGCCGTTCCCGTGTTAAAAAGTGCCCCTTTGTGAACCCTTTTTTTTAAATTAAAAATTTATGAATTTTCCTAATTTTTTTTTCAAATTGCAGGTAGCCCTGCGCTTGTAGTTTCTAACGAGATATCAATCAATTCATTGGATTTCGTCTTAAAACGATTTTGATTAAAAGCGTATGGTCCAACATCGGTCTTTAGCCTTATCAGGATTTTTCTTTTCACAGTTTTGAATAATGGTGCCCACCGCGTAAATAACCTCTGGTATGCATGCTTTTTTATGCATCTTGTGTCTGAGGTTTTTAGGTGTGCGCATCTCAACTCCAAGCCATCCAAACTCTCAAGCCCTCTGCGCCCCCTTCAAGCTTGGAGTTAGAGTTGCGCGCCTGTGGGTCCATTTTTTTTAAAGTGCTATCCCAATCTGAAAAATCTCTTTTCTATCGTCCGAAGCATGTTCTATTGCCCTAGAAGTGGTTTAAACGCGATTCCGGAGAAGATCACATTGTGCACTCCGGCCCTTTACTCTTGACTAACACTTTACTAACAGATGTTAAATTAAACGTATCCCGAAATTAAAAAAGGGCGTTTGGGTGAAAAAGTCATTTCGGCCATTTTTTAAATTAAAAAGATCATTTTATCAAATGCATATTGCTATTTTAAGGGCTATAGTTTTTTTGGCGCAAAATTGACTTTTTTCGGCCCAAATTTTCTTTTGCCTGTTTCTCTCCAAAACTTTATATTTTTTTAAAGATTAGGATTTGGAATTTGAATTTGGATTTTAACATAATTTTTTAAAAATATTCATACCATCATGTAGCCCTGGAAGTGAGCTTTCTAATGAGCTATAACGATCAACTGTATAATTTCAAAAATAAAAAGGTGTACGTACCAGAAGATTCAAATTTCGAATACGTAAATCTCTCAATTTTTTATATTTTACAATCTTAATTTCTAGTTCATCAGAAAGCTGATATCCGGGGCTACATGATAATGTAAAAATTCAGAAAAAGTTATATTAATAAAAAGTCAACAATCAAATTTTAAAATTAAGCGTGAGATTTTAGATATAAAGCGGGATGTTGTACACTCATCCAAAACAAACTTTAGTCCCTCAAGCTTAAATATCGGCGCTACTCGGTTATACAACCCCCCCCCCCCCCAAAAGTGCTACTCGGGAATACCCCCCCCCCCCAATCCTAGGAGCTACTCGGTTATACCCCCCCCCCCAAAATCAAGTTTTTTAGGAGTGTCAAAACACATTTTTAAGCAATAATTTCGCCATAAAAGGACCAGAAAAGCAATTAAAATAGGGTTCAAGGCTGTATGGGAGGGAAGGGACAAAACAGGGGCCACTTCTATAGTGCCTATAAGTAGAGATGGAGGCGGGACGGGACGGGACATTCCCGTCCCGACCGGTGGAGTTTCATGCGATTGTCCCGTCCCGGTATCCCGACCGAAAAAAATTTGACCCCTGTCCGTCCCGGTGTCCCGTCCCGGGAAAATTTTCCGATTTTTCCTTTATTTTTCTTCATTTTTCCCTTATTAATGGATCGGGATGTCCCGTCCCGTCCCGGGAGGTTTTTAGGCCTTGTCCCGTCCCGGTGTCCCGTCCCGAAATTTTTTAAAGTAAATTTTGTCCCGTCCGTCCCGGAATAGGCCATCCTCCATCTCTACCTATAAGTACCAAAGAGTAATAATTCTCTTAGCGTTGAAGTCACTTTCAAACCCAGCCACTTGTGGTGCACGTAAAAGTATAAGGACTCGAAGTGATCGGACCGATCAGCCGGGTGGGTCCCGATGGTTGTCGTGTAACTTTTGGACGGCTGAGCCTCTGGCTTGTAGCCTCAGGCCGGAAAATGGGGGAGACCCTTTTCGGCCGAAAAATCAAAGATGTTGAACATAGTTTTGAATACTGGGGCCTACCGCATAAATAACTCTGGTATGCATGTTTTTTCATGCATCCAGAGTCACTTTCGAGTGATTTGTGTCTAAGGTATGTGGGTGTGCGCATCTCAACTCCAAGCCCCCAGCCCCTGCGCCCCCGAAGAGGGCGCAGGGGCTTGAGAGTTAGAGATGCGCGCACGCACTTACCTTAGACATGATTCCGAGAAGTACACTTGATCATAAAATGCATATAAAGTCTATTTTTGCCACGGCCCGAGTTGAAAAACATGGTAAAGCAGCTAAAAAAAAGTGGCCCCTGTATTATTCCCTTCCCCTCCCAATACAGCCCATAATCCCTTTTAAATTGCTTTTCTGGACCTTTTATGGCGAAATTATTGCTTAAAAATGTGTTTTGACCACTCCTAAAAATCTTGATTTTGGGGGGGGGTATAACCGAGTAGGTCCGATTTTGGGGGGGGGGGTATTCCGAGTAGCTTTTTGGGGGGGGGGGGTATTACCGAGTAGCGTCTAAATATCTTATATACCGTATTTCCTCTAATATAACCACTCCCCTAAATTCAAAAAACGTGTTTGTGGCGTTGTGTTTTTGACCCACTTTTCGATCACTTCTCCCAAGCAAGTTACCACTCCTTCTGTAGCTCATCTCACTGGCTACAAAATGGGTCATAACTTGCCTGAGAGAAGTGACGAAAAAGTGGGTCGAAAACGCAATGCCAAGAACACGATTTTGAATCAAAGGGGGTGGTATATTAGAGGAAATACGGTAAAAATATCCTACCACGTTTTGGTCACTGGAACTAGGCAAAAAGGGTCTCCATATGCATTTTTAATCAAGAGTCTTACTCGGAATCATGACTGTGGTGAGTAAGTGCTCACACCCACATACCTTAGACACAAATCACTCGAAAGTGACTCTGGATGCATAAAAACAATACCCATACCAGAGTTTCTTTATGCGGTAGGCCCTAACTAAGAAAAAAAACCTTTTTAGTTTTTTCAGCTTGAAGGACCAAGGTAATTGGTCAATTAAGGTTTTGGTTTTATGATTCCGGCATGATTCCGAGCAAAACTCATGATCGAAAATTCATATTTAGACTTTTTGCGCTCAACTTCAGTGACCAAAACGAGGTATAACAGCCTTATGTAAATAAAAAATAGGTATCCTCCTACCCTCCAGTACACTTTAGCTTGGTCTTCCAAGGCAAAAAGTCGATTTATGGATTTATGATACGGTATGCGATCTGAACTATTTTAACCGAAAATTTGACTAAAATTTGAAAAATTGGCATATTTTCTGGATATATCGATACATATCGATAACCTGATAAAATCAGTGGATTTTGACATACCTTGCATTTGTGCAAAGCTTCACACACCAGATCTACAGAGATTCTATTGCGCACATAGAAATGCTAAAAATTAATCTGGTTTACAGGGTTCATCAAAAAGGACATTTAAGAAAAGTTTGCGTAGGTGCCTTGCGCGGGTACCAATGCCCTATAGTGGTGCATTTTGAGTTTCCTCGCATGCAAAAGAAACTATCAATTAATTGGTTCTATCCGACTATCTCACGCAAAAATATGCCTCGGTCCCCCTTGTTGTTTTTTCTTGACAAATGCGTCAGTCTCTTCTCTTGCTTTTAAGGTAATTGTGTCAAAGGTGATCAACCGTTTTTTGCACAATTTTTTGGCGGTTAGTTATTAATAAGAAGATGTGTCCAAGATCATTGTTTGCTGAAGAGGTATATGTAAGCAGGATCAATAAATATTCACGTGAACAATAAGTCTACAACAACAAGTCTACCTTAAGGGGAGGGGGGCAGACTTTATATGCGCATCGCTTTAGGTCACAGGTTCGACTACCACTGGCTGCAGACCTTATTTTTTTTCTCTTTTTATTTACAAGTTTGGTGTCAAAATGTAGCTAACATCATCATCTTTCATTCGAGCTATCATACAGATAAAAAGTTTGTATAAAGTTAGAGCTAAAATTAAAAAAAAAGCGTGTCCAATTCGATGAAATACTCAATAGGATTATCAATCAAGCAATCAATTGCGACCATTTTCAGCTTCACTTTCAGCAAATGCTGTAATTCGGAGATTTCATGCACATGACTGGCTGGTATTGAATTGGACATCAGTAAAAGTTTTTAAAATATTAGCTCTAACAAAATATTACTTTCTACCTTGTATGATAGCTCAAATGAAATCTCACGATCTTGGCTTTATTACTGTGTATGAAACGTGTGACTTGTCAAAAAAATGCAGAAATATCAATCAAAGCAGTAGAAGAAAACCCTCAAAACCATCGATTATCGGAGCTCTAGCCTATTATTTAGCCTATGAATAAGCTACACTAGGTGTGAAACCCTGCGTTGATGGTCTTGTCGGATAGTCAAAAGCCCGAGGATGATTTTTACACGAAATCGTTAATAAAAGAAAATTACATACATGGTGTGCAGCCGCTGTTAGTCGAACCTGTGACCTACGCGATGCGTATATAAAGTTCCCCCTCCTTTTAGTTTGGCTGCCCTGGACAAACAATTGGCCTGAAAATTCTGCCCGAAAATCATAAAAAAATTTGAAAATAGGATAAAAAATTTCATTGTTGGAGTGGTAAATTACTTCAAATTTATGATCGAAAAATAAGCGCCCCCCTTCTAATTGCCTCCCCCTCCCCCCCCCCCTAGAGGTCGATCGGAAAATAAGCGCCCCGGGCGGCAATTAGAGGAAATACGGTAAACTACTTTTTTGTGCTTGATACGATACAAGAAACATTGCCAAACAGTTTCTGATTTGAAAACATCACTTTCTCAAAAATATCTGCCTTCAGCTTCTTCAAGATAGATGGTCTTTCTACGGTATTTTAAAGGACCATCGCCGTTGATGACCATGGCTAGAGTGTTTGAATTGGCGGAGGACAGCCGAAAATGCGGAAAATGTTTTAGCGAATTATTTTTTATTTGCATTTAAAATTTAAATGTGCAATACTTTTTTTTGTCACAGATTCACTTTTTTTCTGTCACATATTTGATTTGTCACAGATTTCCTCATTTCTGTCACAGATTTGGTTCTCGACACGAAATCAACAATTTTCAAATTTTTTTGTGTGAAATTCAGGGGTGGGCAAAGACCAGATGGCTGGAGACCCACTCAGGAATGGCCAAAAGGTCAAAATAATTGGTACAAATTGTTACAAAAAAAGTTTTGCCCAATTTAAATTTAAATTCTGTGAATCAGATGAGGCGAATCAACAGTTACCAAAAAAGAATATGGCTCAATGAGAGTCGGCTAAGTCGTCCGATCTGGCATTGTCAAGCAACGCTGGGCTCGACTAGTAGAGTGTTCTATATTTCGAACAAATTTTAATCGTTAACAAAAAATATTTCGAAATATATTTTCGCAATAAAAAATCTGAAACAAACAAAATGCAAACTTTGCCATCATCTTTCTTCTGTTCACGCTGCCGGTTTCAAAGAACTTGGCCCCCAATCGTAGATTCGAACATTGCTTGGAGTCCTTGCATGTCTTCCGTACTTCTTTAGATACTCGATTTGAACTTTTTTCGGCGATCCATGCATTGCATACCAGATGATTGTCCAGGCTTTTTGCTCGATTGAGTATTCCATTTCAGCTAAAAAACAAACAAAAGTTTAGCAGGACATCACAACATGAAAACACTGATGAAAAATGACAAATGAAGTGTCATTCGGTTGCCCATGATCTCCTCTATCGAAAAAAAAGATCTCGTCGAGACACAATAAATTTGAAAAGTTATGAGCAAAACAAAAAGTTCGACAAGGATGCCCCACCCTGTATTTACCTATAGCTAAGAGTAAAGGTAGAGGTAAAAACCACGAGGGGAGGGGGTATCATGAAGCTTTTACCCTGCTCCTGAGAAGGGTAAATTTTTTACCTTTAGCCATAATGTTTTAGCTAAATGCGAGAAGACCTCACTTAAGGTAAAATTGGGGCGCTGAACACGATTTTACAGTCAGATTCACCATAAAGATTGCCTAATTTCTGAAATTTCGAAATTTTTCAATGGGTCAATTGACTTCAAAAGGTGAAAAAACGACTGAAAAAGCACTTTTCAAAAAAAAATTACCAAAAATATATTTTTTTAGGGATAATATTTTTTCTTACGGCAAAACACTTGAAAATTACCGCAAATCATTTTTTCTTATTTGACCCGCAATTTTTTTTTACCGCAAAATACTTTTTTCTTACAGCAAAATACTTTTTTCTTACCGCAAAATACTTTTTTCTTACCGCAAAATACTTTTTTCTTACCGCGGAATAACTCGGATCCCTCAGAATCCCACCCCGGAATGGCCAGAAGCCCCTGAAAGTTGGTTTTTTTGGGGTTTGCTAAAGGGAGTGAACTTTTCGAGAATATCGATTGAGCGGATCAGATTTCGGGTCCGATGGGCTTAATCGCTCAGAATTCCAGGTTTATGGTGGTTTCGAGTGGTTCAGGGTGGAGTTGTGGGCGATTGAGCCGATCGGACCCGTAATCTGATCCGCTCAATTGAATTTTCGCAAAAATTTTACCCCCCCCCCATTGGTAAACCCGAAAAAACCAACTTTCAGGGGCTTCTGGCCATTCTGGGTGGGATTCTGAGGGATCCAAGTTGTTTCCTGACTGAAAAATTCAAATTCCCGCAAAATTTTGACTAAAAACTAGGGTTGGTGAATGGGAAAATTCCCGGGAAATTTCCCGGGAAAATTCCCGGAAAAATCCCGATTTTTCTCGACAAATTGAATTTTCCCGGGAATTTTCCCGGGAAATTTCCCGGGAAAATTGAATTTTCCCGGGAAAATACCAACTCTACTAAAAACGACGAGAAATTTTTTGCGATAAGAAAAAAGTATTTTGCGGTAAGAAAAAAGTATTTTGCGGGAAATCAAATTGCGGTAATAAAAAATGATTTGCGGTAATTTTCAAGTGTTTTGCGGTAAGAAGAAAGTACCATCTTTTTTTAGTCTTAGAGTGTACTTAGATACCATTTTGGGTTTTTACCACGTTTCTCTCACTGGAAACAGAAAAAAGAGCCTCTATCTGATTTTCATGATCAATTTTTGGAAAACTATGTTCAGAAACTAAGAGCGAACTAACTAAAATATAGAAAACTATGTTTAAAGGGCCATGGCCACCTGTTTCAAACCGTCGCACGCTAATTCAAATTTTTTTGCCTAATAATTTAACTTCTGTACGTATTCTGTACGTCGGACAGAAGTTCAATGATTCAGAAAAAAAATTGAATTAACGGAGGACAACCGTGGTCAAAGACGCCAATAGCCCTTTCAGAAATGTTGATGCCCAAGGAGCCTCCCAGAACTACAGGGTGAAACTCGATTCGACGGCGCCGTCAGGCCAATTTCAATTATGACTTTATTGCCAATAATATGTCATTTTGTAGCCCGACAATGCTCTCACGAATGGTATATTGAAGGAGCATGCCCGTGCCCGAAACGGAGAAAAGGCGGAGACCAGCACTTTTTTCTTTCTCGATCAAGTTGTACGTGCGTTCTCATCCAAATTTTTTAAGTTTTCTGCCGTTTTTTTTAAAGTAGTATAGGGTCATCAATATTAGATTTGATGCCAAACGAGTGAAAAATTTAAGAATTCAAACAGATTGCTGATCCCCGCCTTAACTTCTTGAAACGCACGGGCATGCCTCTTTAACATTGAAAAATATTATTAATGAATAAACTAACAAAAACCTTGAAGGAGGACAGACTTTAGGGGGGGGGTTATTTTGACTAGAAAATAGGATTTTGCAAGCTTAAAGGACCATACTCGTGCAAGGCCCAGCAATTGTTGAAATTTGAATTGGCGGGGACCCAAAAACATTTTTCGCTGCAAGACATTTTATTGAAAAAACATTTTGTCGCTTTAATTTTTGAATTCCGTCAAACCCAGCAATTGTGGTTGCAGCGAAAAGCATGACTACTCAATTAAACCCACATCATTCAGCCGGGTCGGATCGCAAGGTTGAGAATGAGCTAGACCTTTTCGGAGTGTCGTGTGCTCTGAGTTTTGGATTTGACGAGCCTCAGGTTGGGTTGTCGCTTCGGGTGACGGGCTCCGTGGCTGGGTCAGTGTGTGACTGGTTACGTGACTGGGTGAGTGCGTTACTGGTTCCGTGACAGGTTCCGTGACAGTGCGTGACTGGTTCCGGACACACAGGTTAGGGTAACCAAAATTTTCGGTAATGCCCATTTTTCATCATATTTTAATTTTACTTTAAAATTTCGCTATTAGAAATTTGCCAATTTTTTGGAACTTAGGCATATTTTTAGACGCAGGTAGGCCACCGCCACCGTAGGCCATCATAAGGGCTTAAATGTGTAGTTTGTATAATGAAAACAAGGTAAGAAAAAACCCAAAAATTTCTGTAGCGAGTCGTTGTAGCGAGTCGCATGTGTAGCGAGTCGTTGTAGAGAATTGAATGTGTAGCGAGTCGTTGTAGCGAGTCGCATGTGTAGCGAGTCGTTGTAGCGAGTCGTTGTAGAGAATTGAATGTGTAGCGAGTCGTTGTAGCGAGTCGCATGTGTAGCGATCGTTGTAGCGAGTCGCATGTGTAGCGAGTCGTTGTAGAGAATTGAATGTGTAGCGAGTCGTTGTAGCGAGTCGCATGTGTAGCGAGTCGTTGTAGCGAGTCGCATGTGTAGCGAGTCGTTGTAGCGAGTCATTTGTTGTAGCGAGTCGTACGTCAGTTCTAAATTTTTGCCTGCGTCGTAGTTTTTTTTTCAATTCATTCGTTTTTCAGTATTTTTCTCGTTTGTTAGTGTTGTTTTACTTGTGAGAAAAATGTCTCCTCACGCAAAAGAGCATTACAAATCGCAACATGAAAAGACTCTTCTGGTATTGAGCAAGGCAAGCATAAGCAGCATTATCATTGTATCCCGTGCAATGATGAGATCAATCTTACGGATTCGCTGACAAGCCGCCGCTATTCTCGAAAAGTTTTTTCCATGTAAGTAATCATTTCCAGTTCTGGAGTTTTTTCAGATCGTTCTGTGCATCTTTGAGAAACCATTGTCCCTACTTCAGGTTTTTATCTTGTTCATATGTTTTATTTTCTCCTACATTCAGTTCATTTATCCCTACAAATCTACTGCACTCTATGCCAGAGCTTATTGAAATCGTCGACTCTTTCAAGCAGAAAAACATGGAGAGCAAATTTATGGAATTCTATGGGGCTATGACTGCGACTTCTTTCAGCCGCTTGGACATGGATGTGCAGGAAAGTCTAAGCGAATGTTTCCAGGTTGCCTTTTATTTTAATCAACTTTTGTAATTTCTTCCACTTACGGGACTTCTACACGTCTACAGACAGAATGACTTGCACTCTCTAAAGCCGGACACGGTTAAGGCTCTTCTCCAAGTGCGGGTCAACTTCGACATCGACTGTGCAGGCGTCCATCAGCTGCTTATGTAGAACGGAGCATTACGAAATAAATTTCAAAGTACGGAGCAATGAAAAAAATTTGAATTGCGTTATTTGAAAATGTTAGAAACGTTGAAATAAAATGTTTTTAGACGATTTCGGTGTACTTTTGAAAAAAGTTGATTTTAAGTACCGACCAATTTGATTTTTAGTCCCCGTTTTTAGTCCCCCTCTGATTTTTTGTGCAATTTTTTTTCTGATTTTTTGTTCATTTTAAGTTCGAAGCACTGATAAAAAAGCTTTTTTTGCACAGCTCCAGTGACCAAGAGGGAGTAGAAAACCCTTATGTTAATTCATTTGCCTTAATCCTCAAAAAGGCAAAAAAGCAGAAAGTTTTTTGTCAAAAAAAAATTCGACAGTCATCTTTCGCCACCTAAAACATGTTTTTTACACACTTCAGGTGCTAAAACACACGAAAAAGTAATCAAAAGCGCTTTTTTGAAAACTACATGTACTGTACATCTGCCGATGGAGCCAACTAATTAGTTAAAATTCTCATTTTAAGCAGAGGAATTCGACCGATTCCCATACTAAGGGTCGAATTGACTGGCATTGGATTGGATAAAATTGTGATTGGATATACTTTTTTCAAATTCGCGCCTTTTGGTGCCCTTCTGGGACACACATTTGAGTCCCTCCTAACATGCGCTGGCCTACCCTTGCTTAAGCATTGAATCTAAGTTGAAAATAGTTTAAAAAATATGCAAAAACCGAAGTTTCCAAACGCGCAAATTTGAAAAAAGTGTAACCAATCACAATTTGTATGCGACTGCAGTTTCAGCGGTCAAATTCTTTTATTTGACCACTCAACTATTTGTTAGTCAACGTTATTCCAAGTAATTAAAGCAAAACCACTTTTTAGGAAAATCATTATTATCTCAAAGCATTTAAAAATTAAGTCAATTTTCACCGAAGCATTTTCGACGAATTCTATTTTTGGATGAACCTGACTTCGGCCAAAAAATAATTTTTGAGAAAACTGGGTAGAACATAATTATTAATTCTTAACCTGCAATTGTTTTTGACGATTAGAGCATTTAAAAGGTTCGCCACTGCTGTTTTGTTATTGCACGAAATTGAGAAATGAGTCAGATGCTCTAAATCAGCCAGCACAATTAGTTCTTCGTCGAAAACACCAGATTCAAATATAATGTCCAAACACTGAAGCTTCTTAAAATTTTCTACGATCCTATATAACACCTGAAATGTTTTTTTGTTATTACGCCGAGCAACATAAATAATGGTGATTATAAGAGTGACGAAAAAGAATTTCACACCCTAATTGCTGAACATTGTTTTCAAAATCGAAGTCGAAATAGCAGTCGAAGTCGAAACCGAAGAAATTTAAATCAAAGTCAAAGTCCAAATTGAAATCATTGATTTGAGATAAAATTCACAGTGATTTTCACCTGAAAACGAGTAAAAAGATTGTTTTTGATCATTATACTATGGTTTTCAGGTACAATACAGTCTAAATTGCCCTAACTGCAATTTCGATTTCGACTTCGATTTTAATTTCTTCGATTTCGACTTCGATTATGAAAACACTGTTGCTGAAAAATCCTTATCTCAGAAATAACCCACCTAATTCCGGGGAAAATGTCCCTTTATTTTTTTTCTCTACTGTCTTTTATCGCTCCTGTGGGTAATTTCGATTAGTAAACACGATTTAGTGTCAGTTCTATGAGTTTCTCAATAATTGATGTATGAGGACTTCAGACTTGATATGTATGATTTGCGGCACTATTAAGTGTATGAAGTTAATATAATTAGGACCGACTAATGAAGGTAGCCCTCTGATGGCTCTCTCAAACCAGTGAAACTGACACTAAAATCGTATTTACTAACCAAAATTGCTCTTAGGACTAATGGAATTTGTATAAGACAGTACGAAAAAAAATTAGGGCATCTTTCAGAAAATTAGGGTTTAATTTTCAATAATTAGGGGCAATTAAAATTAGGGGGCATTTTTCAGGGAGCCAAATTAAATACCACCCGACGGAAAATACGTACCTTGTTGGCATACACACTAACCCTGAATTTCACCATAAAAGCGACAAGCTGCGACAATTACCGATTATAGCATTGAAGGATGGCAAAGTATCTTTGCAAAGAATTATAGTCAAATATCGCAACCTAAATGCTGAGTATTATATAAAGTCGGATGTCGAAGTCAGAGTTAGAAAGTCGCTAGTTCGACTCTAAGTTGGTATTATTACTCTTAAATTATTGGAGAGTTTCTGTTTGACAGGAAAAGACCGTAAGAACAGCCAAAATTCCTTTAAAAAACTAAAAAAAGAAGGAGTACACTGTTTGGGGTAGCCAGGGATCACAATTTGGTACTATTCGCCTTAAAATTAGAACTATTTAGGACTAAAAATAGACCTAAAAAACGCCATCATAGTAGTATGTTCCTATTTAGGACTATGGTCCTAAATAGGACCATACTACTATTAGGTTGGGCTTCGAATGAAAAATTTCAAAAAAAGACATTTGGGGGAAAAAGGACATTTTGACAGTTTTTGAAGTAAAAGGGTCATTTTATCCAGTGTTTGTTGAAGCGAAAAAAGATTTTGACTAAATTTTCAAAAATGAAAAAAGATTTGGGGTGCGAAAAAAAGGACAAATCTTTTTAAAAAGGGCGATTCCAAGCCCTGCTATTAGACGTTTTGGGACCATAAATAGTGCTATGAAGGACCAAATTCTCATCCCTGGCGACAGGTATGCGCTTTATCGAGACTTGCTATACAGGCTGACACAAAATCGCTTCACCATTTTGAAAGTTTTATTTCAAATTTTTAAATTGAAATTTGTGGCTGTATTTCTGATTGGATATTTTGTTTTTCTTCTAGGTAGCTCCCATGTAGCTTAACCACTGCCCTCGATTTTCCTGGAAAAATCGATGACATAGGTGGGAGGAAGGAGCTGAATTGGCTAAATTACGCTATACCGTCTAGCTCAAAATCGCCTTAGACCATGTTCTTTTAGCGTTTTAGCAGCTGAAACACGATTACAACATGTTTTGGTCGACACGTTTCAGCAAGAAAAAATTTTGGCCAGAATTTTTGTCAACAACTTTTTTGCTGCAAAGTGTCGACCACCACCTAAAAATAATGTAGTAAGCGTGTTTTAGCTGCTAAAATGCTAACAAAAAACATTATCTAAGGCGATTTAAGCTGGGCGGTATAGTTTGATTATGCCGCTAAATTTTCAAAAATGGTGTAGAAATTTTTTTCTCACCCTTTAGAGCCGAAAACTAACAAGGTCAATCCTTGATAAGACTATTGACAATGAGAACTTAAAGTGGATGGACAACTCACTTAGTAAAGTCCATTTTTGCCAAAAAGTTATACGGCCTCTGATAAGGATAAATAAATGGCAATCGAAGACCTTCCAAGGCAATATTCTGTCGAATAACTACTTCTATCACTTGGTAGAGCTCGCTTTTTTCAACAAGAAACTTCAGAGAGGATGGCAGATGCTCAATTTTGTAGCCTTCTGTTCCTTCTAGCTCCAAGTATTCCAGCTGAGAGCACTTGGAAAGCAATGTGTTCAAAGTGTCGGTGCGAGGTATCTCCTATAAACAGTCACTTTTACGTATAGAAATTGTTTTTGCTTTGAAAATTTACATAAAACATAAGCGACAAAGACTCCAGTTGATCCCATAGTTTGAGTTTGACCATCTGAACCAGAGAATATTCCTCAGTCGGCAATTCCATAGTCAAGTGCTTCAATTTTGGTGCCAAAGAAAGACAGAAGAGAGCTTTGGAAACATGCAAACGATAAATATCGTTATTATAAGTGAAAGGAACATTAATTTGAAGCCTTTTCACAAACCGCCCACTTCGACAAAGGACATTGGTCATCTAAATAGTTTAAAGATTTTAAAGCGGCTGAGAGTTTTTTTCATATGAAAAAGACTTACATTTTCAAAAGGCACAGTGCACCAGCGAAAATTAGACCAGCTCTTTTCGACAGCCTGTTTCCACTTTTTACACACCCGCTCAATTTGTAGTCGATCTTGGGTGAGAGCAATTCGAAAATATTTATCTGAATTTGAATAGTGACTATTTAGTGAGGATTGTAAAAGAAGGGTTGTGGAATTTTCTAGTTTTTAAAAAGCTTTCAACTGGCTGACTATGATATTGAAAGTGGAAGAAAAATTGATTTTGAAAAAAGAGGTGTTGTTTTAAAAAATATAATTTTTCTCCCAATTTTTTATTCTGTACTTGAGCACTTGAACCTGAGCCCCTACCTACTGCCCCCCCCCCTCACTTGAAGCTGAGAATATGCATATGCAAAAACATATAGATCTGCTTTCTACTCATTGCCTGCCAAAAAAGTTAGGTGGGAAATAATAATTCTCGGAAATTCGCAGAAAATATTAATTTTCTGATTTCTAATCTGCCAGAAATATTTTGGAGAATTGTGGAGAATCGTTCATTTCACAACACTAAGGTTAAGCTTGGAAACGCACCAAAGCATCTTCGTGCAGACAATCAATTGGGGCACTTGTTTTTCGATCAAGAGAAAGAGTTTTAAGGGCAGTATTGGCACAATCTTTTGGCGTTTCTGAAATCTCCAAGAGTTATGTAAAAAGCAAAGCTGAGAAAGATTAAACCACTTTTACAGCTGGCTTTTTCTCACAGAACACATCAGATCCAGCACATTTGCGCTTCAACATCTTTGTTTAGCAATGACAACTAAACGTAAAATTTCACTTATTTAAAAATAGTGTTTAAAACGATTTGTAAGTAATTTTTATATGCTTAAAACGATAAAAAAAGTTATTTTCTGACAATTTTCCACACGAAAAATAGATTTTTTGAAAAAATTTTTGGCCAAAATTCGACTTTTTTGCTTGGTGGCCAAGGCAAATTACCTTGTATTAAGGTTTTCTACCAATTTTCTAAAATTTTTTTAATCTATTTTTAGTGTGGAAAAATGTCAGAAAATGACCTTTTTATCGTTTTAAGCATACAAAGATTACTTAGGAGTCGTTCAAACACTATTTTTAAATATCTAAAAACCGTGAAAATTTAGGTTTTTTTTTATCAAGTTCCCATTGACTGATTTACGACTGTTCTATGATGAATAAAAGTAGCGTATTTCCTCTAATTAAATCTCCTGCGCGTTTATTTTTCAACCTCCCTCCAGGGCAGTCTTGGGAAATCCTTAATTTACGGCTTCGGCTCCTGCTCCGAGCGAAAAATATGAATCATAAATGGAAATTGAAGCACACATACATGCAGAATACAGAAATATGAAATGAACGCTACTCGGTAATACAGTCGACCCCCGCTATAGTGACAGCCCGCTATAGGAACACCTTCGCTGTAGTGACACCTTGCAGACGATTTGGAGGGTTTTGATTAAAGAGCTTTAGACTATACCCCCGCTATAGTGACACCCCAGGGCCAGTCCCAACAAATAAAAAAACCCTCGGTACAGTGACACATGTAAGGTTTCCTAATTAAAGTTGCATCTTTAAGTAAAATTTCATTTAAGAACAAATTTTAAGCTCTCAGTAAATTTCTTCGATACTAATTACGTGGATTTTGCTTTGTTTCGTTGCCAATGTTTTAACCCAGTGATGTAAATAATGTCGAAAAGCTATAGTGTAGTTGAAGAACTGTAGTACAGTTCAGAACTGTACTACAGCTGTGACTAATATTTGCAATAGTAGTGCAATTTTTCGGCATTATTAAAATGACTGATTTAATCGAATTTATTCTGAAAACAACACTATGGTTTTACTTTTAGGTATACAACTCTCGATTTAGATCATGAAAAATGTGTACACGAAACCCTCGATATAGTGACACTATTGAAGATGTTCTTTGAAAACACCCGCTATAGTGACACACCGAGGCCCGTCCAAGGGTGTCACTATAGGAAGGATGGACTGTAGCGCCAAATCGGATGGAAACAGCCTGTACGACTGATTATTAAGATTGCCGTATAGATAACATTTTATCTGTACACATCAACCAATTTCCATCTAGACAGACAAATGTATCAAGAACCAATTAGATCAGCTCAAAAAGTGAAGGGCATTTTGCTTGAGAGATGTGTAAGAAGGAAAGTTTTTTGAACAGTAAAAAGGAAAAGTGGCGATTCAAAATTAGTTTTGTCTCGTATGGAAGAATATTAAACTAGTCAAAACTATTTTGAATTCTTTTTTTTTGAATAATCTAAGAAAAGTGCACAAAATGTTCTGATTTACGAAGCCTGAATATTTTTTAATTGACAATTTGAAAATTAGGTTGTATATTTGGTATATGACAGTCAAAGCACAGGAAAAGGAAAAACATTTTACGGGCGAAAGTTTGCCAAAAAATGAAAATTAGACTTTAGACTGCCCTAGAGGTGGCTAAACTCTAAATTTTGATTTTTCGGCAAACTTTCGCCCGTAAATTTTTTTTCCGTTTTCCTGTGCTTTGACTGTCATATACCAAAATGCGCCCAAACATATCATTTACGTGATAAAAGTAACCACAAGAATAAGTAGAAAATATTTGCCAAGCAATCAGCCAATTAGCATCCCAACTAAAAAAGTAGATTTCTAAAAGTCTAATTCGGAGTCTAATCATGAAAATCGATTTATCTTAGCCATGCTAACATATGCTGAATGAAGTTATATCTCATCTGAAAGCCAGATAAATTATCTTCCGACCCTAAAAACCGTTTTTCGTAAAGTTAACTAATCGGCGAGATAATGGGCGCATTTTGTAATGGGCGCATTTTGAGTTTTTGCAACTTTTTTATTCATTAAATTATTTATCGACAAATAATCAGATCCAACAGACACCTCGAAATAAACCTCACAAGACTCAGATCAAAAAATTAGTAACTTTTATCTCCTGACAGCCTCCGAAAACCTGATCCACCGGCCAATTTTTGAGAGAGAGCGGTTCAAATAGCAGTCAGTGTTTGCGTCAGTGGGTGAATAAGGTGGCTCGGGCAAAGATCCAACTCATTCTCAGCGATCTTGGGAATCGTTGCACCCTTCTTCCAATGTGGGGTTCGTTTACGTCCTAAATATCTTAGTCTTGCTCAAAATGGCATAGCGTAATATCGCGAATTCAAATTTTAAAAAGGACGGCAGATTTTGGAAACAAAACGTTATTTTCCAGAAAAAGACGTCAATTTTTCGAAAAAAAGGTATTTTTCAGTTTTTGATCATGAATATTCAGACAATTTTGTTGGATGTTCGCTAAATCGAGTGTCGACTTTTTCCAGTAGGGACCGCCAAAACGTTTCGTTAAAGAGGCATGCTCGTGTAAGATGCAACACAATTTTCGGGCAGCGACATATTGCGCCATATAAAATTGCGCCATATCAAATTGTGCCACATTCAAATTGTGCCGCCGCAATTGCGCCACTGCGGATTGCGCCTAAATCAAATCGCGCCATATCAAATTGCGCCGCATTCAAATTGCGCCGCCGCAAATTGCGCCATATCAATTGCGCCACCGCAAAATTGCGCCGCATTCAAATTGCGTCGCCGCAGATTGCGCCAGCAAAGCCACGTTCCTTTCAATCAAAAAAAGATTTTTGTTTCACTCTCACTCTCACTTTCACCAACATGGAGAAATTGCCTCTCAGTCTTTCTTTCATTCTAACTTTCAGTGTACCCAATGAGTTTTTCGACTCTCACTTTCAGTCTATCGTATTTTGTGGAAATTAAAATTTTTCAGTCTGAAGCATCTAAACCAAGTGGTCGTCACTTGGAGCAATTTTTTTTTACTTTTTCGGGTTTGAAACTAGTTTCTAGACTAATTCGAGCATGCTGAAAATGGTTTGATAGTGATAAAATACGGTTTTCTGGGTATTTTTTGAGTATTGATAAAATCGAGTTTGTAGATCACTGGTCTTTTTTTTTACGCAGAGGTTTCTGACTTGAAAAAACGAAAATTAACTCTTGTTCCTCCAAAAAAAAATCTTTTCAACAACAATCACTAGTTTATTTGTTTCGAGAAATGCATAAACAATACACCGAAAAAAGCACAACAGTGTGACATAAATATTGTGATTTAAATTGCTTTGGTACTTTTCTAGATGGACACCAATTGAGACAAGGAATTCATCCGAAGTTGCCCACCACCATCGACGTAGTTGGTAACGCTGCTTAATTTCATCGACGGAATAGATTGCTTTTTTTCGACCTGATTCCACCTGTCACGCGCGCCAACGAATTGTGGAGACGACTAACATTATGATTTATATCCACGCTCAAGAAAAATCAAAACTCATTGAATAGCCATTGCAGAAGCCAAAAACATTGCCTCTTCAGTATGAAATACTCTGACCATTTGCTAAACTGATCGTTAGAGCACATGAAAACAGGTTAAGACGAGAATTTTGAAAGGTTAATGAGATGTTTCATTACACTACACAATGGCGCAATTTTGAATGCGGGGCGATTTGCGGTGGCGCCATTTGAATGCGGCGCAATTTGCGGCGGCGCAATTTGAATGTGGCGCAATTTGATATGGCGCAATTTAATAATTGCGCAATATGTCGCTGCCCAATTTTCAAAAAGAAAGGGCGAACCAGGCGTGCCAGAGATTTGAAAAAGATTTAAAATTTTGTATTTGAAATTCACGAAGTTTTTTCTCTCCATTCTCTCCTCTTAATATCTGTTGTTCTTATTCATGTTTCCACGATTTTACAGGGTTGTCCGTCCATCCATCAGAGGATTCTTTACTGGGTCGAACGCTAGATTGCCTTCACATTAGATAAGTATTTTTATGTTTTTTTCGCCGTCACCCCTCTTTTGTGGTTTTGTTTAGACTCTTTTGTCGTCGTCATTGGCTTTCAAGCTTTGCATTATCTGAGTGCTAGTATCCTGTTTTTCGTCATCGGCAAGACTCACCATCTTATAAAATCATCAGATAAGTCTTTTCATATGGCTTTTGCCGTCGTTGTCTTCTAAGTCTTCTTCAGATCTTTTTGAAGAATTTGGTTTCCCGTGCTTTGAATGATCTGAGAAGCAAATAGAAAGTCAGAAACTGGTAGATTGTGTTAGAATTAGATAAGTCTTTTCATATAATTTTTGCCGTCCTCCTCTTCGTGGTCTCTTTAGATTCTTTTGCCGTCGTCATTGGTTTTCAATTACAATTGCTGTCATCTATTTTTCTTATCTCTATTTATATTATCCTTGCTTTGATAGTTTGTGAAATGTACTGTAAAATAAAAAGCTTTGGAATGCGCTTTGGCATTTTTTACTATGCCTGGTTTACCTTTTTTGTAATCATCTAGTTTTTTGCAGTACAGTGGCTGGATTTTTTCGCAGTTCATCTTATTCTTCTCTTAGATTTATCAATCATACAACTTCGCCATAAAATGGTGTGTCCTGTATGCCAGAAAAAAAGTGGGTAGCGCTCTTGGTGTACGTATTTCTATAAGTGATGTTAGACTATTGCCATACCAAACTTCTCAAAATTATGATGCACTTTCGCCCGGCCAAAGAGTCTTGTGTGTTACAGCCATTTCTCTACCAATGATCTCGTCAGGCGTGGTCACAGAATAGTGAGCATTGTACCGGGAGCTAAAATAATTCCACCCAAAAGTATTTTATTTTATTTTCTCACCTTTACAAGGGTGGAATTCTTTACAGAATCTGTCTACTGTAGCTCTTCTTTCATCTTCTTTTCTGCGATTATGTCGAGTACTGAAGCTAATTATTCATCTCAACTCGTTCCTTCAGCTGAGCTGCCGTTTCCTTCCTCTACTACTAGCTCTTTTGAACTGCCTTTATCTTAATTACCAATTTACCGATGTAGTAAGGGAATTCAAAGTTTTCACAACTATAAATTTTAGTTCCAGATACCGATGAAAAAATCTAAAATGGCTGCTAGAAATGATTGTTTGTTGGTTGAAGACTTTTTGAATAACTGATGCCGACGTGGAGACGTGTGGGATCCCTTGAAAAGCCAAATTTGTAATTGTGCAGGTCGAACAATTGGAAGATCTTTTGAATCGGTGCTTTGAGTGTGGGTCAAAGATTATATTTTGGGTCAAAGATTATTTAATCTCGCAGAAAGCAACGAATCTAAATGTGAAGTTTTTCTGCAATAACTGCCGTACGAAAAAGTACTGGAGTGGGCAAAAGCGTGTTGGTGATACCTCGCAATAAAAAAGGAACTTTGCGTGTTGTCCTCCGTAAATGGGTATCCACCTCCATAATACAAAAATTTTGGATTTAGTTAAAAGTAATTAAAATCATTGTTCCCGATCCAGAATCGTGTTCTAAAACGATTTGATAATGCAAAACAACGATTTGAACTTAGAGGGACCTTGGTTTAGGCGTAGCTTTGTACCCCGTACGCCATCATCTGGTACTCAGGTTTTCGTACCTAGGTAGAGGTACAAAGGTCTTAGTACATACTCAGGTGGAGGGCCTAGGTAGTAGTATTCAATGCCCAGGTGGTTTAGGTGGATGGGAGATATATGGAGATCAATAGATAACTCTGATGAATGGATACCTAGTGTATAGGTTGAAATAAAGAAGTTAACTGTTTTGGTCCACTCAATCCATATTCTAGTACAAGTGGTGAATCTGGATGCCACCTGGATAGGCAATTTTTTTCTTATACTTGGCTTCAAAAAAGTTTTTCATGGTGTTTCATCGTGCGCAAATGTCCTGCGCAAATGTCGCGCGCAAATGTCCTGCGCAAATGTCGCGCGCAAATGTCAGTGCGCAAAGTCACGGCGCGTAAGTGTCGGCGCGCAAATGTCAGTGCGCAAAGTCACGGCGCGTAAGTGTCGGCGCGCAAATGTCAGTGCGCAAAGTCACGGCGCGTAAGTGTCGGCGCGCAAATGTCAGTGCGCAAAGTCACGGCGCGTAAGTGTCGGCGCGCAAATGTCAGTGCGCAAAGTCACGGCGCGTAAGTGTCGGCGCGCAAATGTCAGTGCGCAAAGTCACGGCGCGTAAGTGTCGGCGCGCAAATGTCGATCAACCCCCTAATAATGCCGAAATCTTACCCTCGATGATACTCTTTCATTCCTTATTCAACCTTCGCAAGTTACCCATTTCTGAAGTGACTTTGCTGTGGAAATTTTTCGTTCTGATTCCTCATGGAATTCTGAGTCTAAAAAGTTACTAAACGAGTTGAGAAATAAATAAAATTGGTAGAGGTGAGGCGGCATACAACTAAGTACGTATCATTGTACCGGTTCACCTTTATTTAATGGTCATTTGCATGAGATCGCAAAATTAGGGCATTAAGTGACAGTAAATCAGTGCAGAAATGATTGCAATTGATTGCTCGATAGTTTTCGGCCTAGAATGTAGAGTAAAAATTTATAAATTATTCATCACTGGGAATCGAATCTGTGAGTTCAAATATTCGCATTAGGATTTCCATCCATCCCTTTAAACATTATTCCAATCACACGTTCAATTAAAAAAGTAGTTACTAACTGGCCGGTTCCAAAATCATAAGTAACAAAAAATGAATTTTTTGAGATTTAGGTTAAGAAAGATCTCACGATCAAACTTCATAGTATCCATTACTTATATAAGAATGATTTAACATGCAGCTTCTCCCAGCCCTCTTATACAACCTCCCATTCCTGTAATAATCTCGCATAACGAACGACCAAGATTGGGTTTCTTGAGCTTTTAAATAAACTTGAGCGGTATGGTTTGTCCTAAACAATAATGCAAAAAAGTCGGAAATAAGGTATATAAGCCAAGCTCTACCTTTACTAATGAAAACGACATGGTGGTCTAGTGGGTAAGTCGTTAGGCACTGGTTCAACAGTTTAGAGTTCGATTCCACTTGGGATTGACGACATTTTTTTCCAGTGGAAGTCCATCGAATTGCCGCTGGTAGTCCACCAAATTGCCAGTGGTACACCACCTATTGCCAGTGGAAGTCCACCAAATTGCCACTGGCAGTCGATGGGGGTCCATTGGTAATTTGGTGGACTTCCACTGGCAATTTGCTGGACTCCCACTGGATTAAAATTAGCTGTGTAGACAGGGTGGAAATGCCTGAAGCAGTGCAGAGCGGTGTTTATCATGCGAATTTCCTGAGGTGGTATAGTGATGTGAATGGGTTCAAAATGCTGAAAGGACGTAAACTGTGTTGTTTAGGCAAATTGCCTGAAGTGGTATTGATATGTCGACAGGGGAAAATGCCTAAGTCAAGGCAAACGCTGTTGTTCAGGCAAATTGCTTGAAGTGGTTTGGTACTGTGGACAATGTGAAAATGGGCATAGGATTCCAGGTTGCGTTATATGTCTTTAAATTAGTATGAGAACCCAGGCCATTGGGTTGAGATGAGAACCCACTTGGATGTCCTGAAATGGACATTAGAGCCCGGCTGGGTTAGATGTCTTGATAGGAGGTATGAGATCCCTGGCTGGGTTGGATGTCGTGAAAATAGGCACGAAATCCGGGCTGGGTTGGGTGTCCTGCATGGACCCGGGCTCGGTTGAATTTTGGTAAGTCTAATTCGAATTTCAAGTTTGTTGTACGCATTAGCTTAGAACTTATTATATTTTCAATATCTGGTAAATCCATAATCAATTGTACAAGATAAATTTTTAAATTTGAATTATATTTGGTTGTAAAATTTTGGCCGCTTTAAGCGGCCAAAATTTTACATATATCTAGGTTTGACTTAAGTCATTTTTAGACGAATAGATAAATGAAGGGTACGTTATGTGGAACTGAGTGGTATTGTCGTATTCACTAAGCTTTATTTGTCATGGAATTTTCGTTTTTGGCAATTTTCGTTTTGGCAATCTTCGTTTTGGCAATTTTCGTTTTTGGCAATTTTCGTTTTTGGCAATCTTCCCTAGCCTCTTTTAGTCTCTGACGTTAACGCCATCGTAATTTTCATTATTTTAGTTATTTTGCAATGAGCACTCCTAACAAAAGTCGCGCTTCTTCACAGTCCTTTGATTGTTTATTGTTCATTTTGTTAATTTGTTTTGTTATGGTTGTTTTACGAATGAAACTTTGATTTAATGCAGCGTTTTGATGATAAGCTCGATATACAGTGGAATCTCCCATTAAAATACCAAATTAACATAAATCTCTCATTAACATAACGCTAGTGCGGTCCTTTCAATTGATCTTCTATATAATTACCCTCCATTAACATAAACTTCCCATTACATGATGGTTTTGCGGTCCCTTGGCGTTACGTTGATGGGAGATTTGACTGTAGTGCGAACATTGTTTTCAAATGGTTTGGAGACCCTCGATATAGTGCGACTCCCACTATAGTGCGAGTTTGGGCTGACCCCAGGGGTCGCACTATAGCGAGGTTCGACTGTATGTCTCAACCATCGGACATAGATTTTCGTGTAGTGCTGAATCTCAGCTTTCTAACTAGACTTCAAATTCCTGTGAAGATTTCGAAGATATGAAGATTTTGAGCTTTGTATAAAGTAACTTTTTCGACTAGGTTTCTATTCAGACGCCTAAATCTCCTTTTTAATTTGTTTACTGAAAAAAGATATCTTGTTGAATAGCTGAGATTCAGGGCTACATGATATTTAAAAAAAATTCAAAAGTCTACCTACAAAGTGAGGAAAAAAGAAAAACGTCAAAAAATGAAAATTTTGGTATTAGAATTAAGTATTTTGGTACTAGAAAAAGTACCACCCATTTTTATATCTCACTTTTTAAAATAATTGTTTGTTTGGCACGATACGAAGAACCAGAGAGTCGCTTCACTAGAAAGCACCTTGCAACATCACTCTAACGATCTACGATCAAACTTTGATCCAGAAACAGCAGAGCGTCTATTTTTCTAAACAAAATCTTCACTGTTGAAATTTGTATATATTAGAACGCTAGCGTTTGTGTTAACCGTAGATAAATGTAGTGAGTCATTGCTTTCTGAAATTATTGGGTATTGACAATATATTGGGATCCGTATAAATTGGGTATTGGGATTGGGTTAGAAAATGGCAAAAATATTGTATTGGGATATTGGGTGAGTCTGTTTTCAAATATTGGGTATTGGTATTGGGTTTGAAAATGACCAAAATTTGTATTAGGGTATTGGGTTTAGGCAAATGCCTATCTCTAGTTACCACAATGGAGTGCTGGATTTTTAAGGTAAAAAGCAGAAAGCAATGATTCGTAAACCATGGATCTGATTAATGCAAAACATGTGCTAAATTTATACCTTCCACTGGTCAACAACATGTTTTGGTTATGACTGCAAACCAGAAGGGTTAGATACTTCACAGTTCAATTATACACAATATGACAAAATTGTTAAGCTATTGGCCTGTACAGGATTCAGTGAATATTTTATCATCAAAATGCTAATTTTGATCCAAATTTGGCGAAAAGGACGGTTCAAGCATAGCTCATGAGCTGTTTCACGTTTTTGTTGTAATGGGATATGAATGTATATATGATATGGGACCTAATGGGATGGAAAAGCGCTTATGTGGTTCTCAAAAACTAATAGCACACAATAATAACAGAGAACGGTTTATAGCACAACACGATAATTACACGACCCACAATAACTGATGAATAAGGGAATTCTATGCAGTCACATAGAATTCCATACGAGACAAAAACGTATTCAAATTAATCCTCACAACATTCTTGGTAGACTGCATGAGCATCAACGAGAAGATAGGGATGACTACATAACTGTTCATCAAGAAAATATAGAGCCGGCAAGTGTTTGGTTTAAAAAAGCTTTACAACAGGTCTATCACGAAAGAACAGATCGAACTGTAAAATTCAATGCATAAGTGCTGCATCAGTAAGGGAAAATAGCAAAGGCCACATATTATACCAACTATTCTGACTGTTTTACCATGTTTTTCTTAATGTATCTCTGGTATACCAACGACCAGATACACATTATGACCGGTACAACAACTGGTACAGTGCCAAATTTCGCCTTGGTCCTCCTGTTAATTTTTAAAATTCTTTTCGATTTTTTTATAATTTTGCGCACTTAGACTTAGGCAAGGGTAGGCCAGCGCCCGTTAGGAATGACTCAAACGTGTGGTTTAAGCATACTTTTTTTTACAAAATAAATGTACCCGGTCGTTGTACCCGGTCATAATGTGTACTCGGTCGTAAGGCAGTCGTATCTCTGTGTGCTTTTATGACTAAAGACCATGAAACTTGATAAGCACAGGAATTTGCGGAATTTGAATTTGCGCGGGACCACCCTAATTTTTTCGGCTGTTATAATTCGTAAAGTCGCTTTTCAAAAACAGTATATATTCGAAATGCGTTTGACTCGAAAGAAGAAATTTTGACCCTACTAGTGAATTATCTGTAAATGCCAAAATGTTCATCTTGACGGGGATTTTTGTATCCGAAAAAACTCTCGAAAAATTTCACGTTTTCGTCATGGTACTCCCCCCCCCTTATCGTCAAAATGATCAATCTTATCATCTTGTTGGACCATAGGGGGAACAAGGCAAAAAAGTGAAATTTTGCGAGTATCTTTGGGCGTGAATCTTGGAGTTCAAATCTCACCGTGTCTGGTCTAACAGTTGTAAAACTTGCGGCGGAATTGTCGCGTCGCAAATCTTGGCGTGCAAAAGATGAGGCGCAGATCTTGCAGAACGTAAGGATGCAACGCTAATCTTCGGGCGCATCTTTGAAGTTAAATTCTCACATTCTCTCATCTAACAGTCGTTAATCTTGCGACGCAACTATTGGTGTGGAATAGGGTTGGAATAAGACCGGTCCAAATCTTTTTCGGGAATATTCCCGGTCTTAATCTTTTTTCCGGTCCGATTCGGTCCGAATCTTTTATCTCCAAATAACCAATTTATTTTTTTATTTATTAAAAATCGAGCAAAATCGCTAAAAACAAAAAAGATTCGGACCGATTTTTTCGGTCCGAATCTAAGATTTGGACCGGGAATAAACTGGGAATCTTCCGGGAATATCCATCACCCAACCTATGTGGGAATCATGTGGCGCAAATATGTTGTTTGTAAATCATCGGTCGTAAATCTTATTCTCAAGTCTGGCCACGCCGTGGTTTCATTTCAATGGTGTCATATGTGGGTAAACGACACTAAAAGCGGCTACCAGACAATTTCTAATATTTTTAGAATTTGTCGCGCGACATTTTTAATATTTTTCGGTAAATCGGTTGTTTTGTCCCGAATTTACCGAAAAATATTAGAAATGTCGCGCGACAAATTCTAAAATAATTAGAAATTGTCTGGTAGCCTAAAAAGCACAGAAAAAGTCTTTCTTGGTAGCATAGAAGAAAATGCTGAGCTAAATCGATTTACTGCTGACCAGCCTGTTGAAAAATCAAATTTAAATTAAGGATTCGAAGATGAGATGCCAAAATTAGAGGTTTGCGACCAGATATAAAGTACGACCACAAAAGTGTTATGCACTACCTCCAACCTATAAGATGCTATGGGAATGTGAAGATACAGTTACAGCCAAGAATAGTGAACAAGTAAGCATGAAATAAGAATTATACTTGCAACTTAATCTTTTCTAGTTTTCAACAATAGATCAAGTGCAGCCGAGTGATTTCCAACATATTAACATTATATATCGGTGTGAGCAGAAGCATTTTGACAGAGCGCAGCACTATCAAGTTGAATGATAGCTTCTTGAAAAAAAACATGCCAAATGATGAGATCTGTACAATATTTAATCCGGATTTTTTCATGCCCTTGAAGACAGTGTCAATAGATTTTTAAAAGGAATTAATATAGTATTGAAGGAAAGGCGGTATTTTTATGATTCACCCGTACTTGGATTTTGTGAAAAGTGGCGCAAAATCACCTCCCGAACTAATTGTTTCTGCTCCACCAGGGCTGGGCGCGTGCCGGCCGGAACAGCTTTCCTTTCGGGTCGGGCCTAGAATCTGTAATATTTTTTTGTCCGTTAAATTGTCGAAAATGACCGTTAATTCGTATTGCGGTTGAATATTTTTTTTGGAATATATTATTCTTTTTTGGCAAAAAAATATTTAACGGGCAACACGAATTAACGGGCAAAAAATTGTAGCAGAATCAAAGTGCGAATAACGAAAAACCCAAGTATAGGGCTTAGGATACCTGGATATCACCACCTGCATACCTGGGTACTACTACTACCACTACTGATCAAAAAAATTCGAATTATTTTAATTGCCTCCAACCCTCAAGGTAGATGATAATTTTAAGGTATTTCAAGGTCATTTTTGGGTGACTTATCACATTTTTTTGCTGGATCTGGGCAAAATGACTCTCTTTATGCATTTTCGATCAAAAGTCTTGACTAAAACTATGTCGCAGGTGAGTTTGTGCTTATTAGAAGGGGGCGCTCATTTAGGGGGGGGGGATTCGCTTTTTTAAACCAAGTGCTGTCAAAACTTTTATTGAACAACAGCATTTCTAACACTTTAGCTTTGGTTCCCTTGTTGTTGTTTTTGAGAAACGCATTTCTCCCTGTGTTATTTTGAATGTGATCATGTTTAATGGCTCTATCACAATTGTAAGTGTAAATGTAAGTGTAAGGTGTCTTCACAATACCGAAAACATTTACACTTACATTTACTTACGTCTTCACAATACGAATGTAAATGAAAATGATTGACCTATCCTCACTTATATTTTTTTAAGTCAGTTTTTTTAACCCAACTACCATTTTTTAAGTTCTTATAACTAGCATTGAACTCCTCGTAATCAATAAAGCATTTTTAGTATTCTCTGAAAATACTTGAATTCAATTTTCATTTACATTTACATTCGTATTGTGAAGGGTAAGTGTAAATGTAAGGGGTGTTCACAATACCAAAAACATTTACACTTACATTTACACTTACACTTACAATTGTGATAAGGCCATAAGGTGATCACGTTAACCATAATCACCTTGATGCCCATAATCGCAATATGTCGGGGTGCTCGCACAGGTTTGATACACCTAGAAAGAGGGCACTTGTTACTCCAATGGTGGGTGGCGATGGGATGGTTCTTTATTTATAATCAACTTTTTTGCTAAGGCAAAGCCTAAGGCGTAGACTGGGGACCGGCCAGTTAGCGAGACGGCCAGTTAGCGATGGCCAGTTAGCGAGACTTTTTTTAACATTTTTTGATATTTTTTGCCATAAAAGTACTCTTTTTGTGGAAACAGTTTTTCTGGGCCACCCAGTATCTGAAATTTCCTCAGGAATCCGAATCAAAAAACAGAATTTTAAAATAACGCGTGGTCGCTGAGACATGACTTAAAGTTGGATGGTCATCATTTAAAAATGACAAGCACGCAACTTTAGGTCATATCTCAGCGACCACGCGTTATTTTAAAATTATGTTTTTTGATTCGGATTCCTGAGGAAATTTCAGATACTGGTGGCCTCAGAAAAACTGTTTTCCACAAAAGATTACTTTTATGGCAAAAAATATCAAAAAATGTTAAAAAAGTCTCGCTAACTGGCCATCGCTAACTGGCCGTCTCGCTAACTGGTCGTACACCGCGTAGACTAGGACAGTGCAAAAAATCAAGACAAGATCAAACCTTTGTGTCAAAATACACGTCTTACTGGTCATTTGGAGGTATCTAAGTAGTCAGTTACTTTGGTGAAAATGTGCTTTTGAAGCAGGGGCCCCGAAGTTAACAAAAGCCGAAAAGAGTGTTTTAAGTAGGCTTGGCAGCGGGACGGGCTAAACTTCCTTTTACGGAGTCCTCCCAAAAGTGTGTTTTGACCACTTATTCAAGCTTTTCAGGTCGTAATTAGTCGAAAAAACATGTTTTCAGGATTGGGAAAGACATTTTTTCGAGAAAAAAAATTTTGATCAAAAATCGACCTTTTTACCAAAATTTTCATTTTTCATGCTTCGGTCATGTTTTTCGGCCCTGGACCAGGTACCAATTGAGGGATAGACCTAACCTCGCTAAAAAGTCTTGAGCTCTTGAGAGCACGGCATGTATATACCAAACCATTAAAATTTTTTTTAACCTTTTTTTTTATCCCTTGCAATGTGGAGTGTGCTGGTCTTTGGCCGCGAAGCGGCCAAATACCCTTGGTATGTCTAAATAATAATTCCTTTAGACAAACCAAGGGTATTTCAGAAGGTCAAAAAGTCCTGAAGAAGATATGGAGGAAATTGAGGAATGAATGTAACGAGTTGTTGGACTGTTATAAATAAAAATTTTGGTACATTTTGGAGAAAAATTAAAAATTTTGGTCAAAAATTTTTTAATTTTTTGACCAAATTTTTTTTGCAGATGTCTTTCCCAATCCTGAAAACATGTTTTTTCGACTAATACGACCTGAAAAGCTCGAATAAGTGGTCAAAACACACTTTTGGGAGGACTCCGTAAAAGGAAGTCCTGCCGCGGGACGAGAATCCACGGAATCCCGGTTTGGGAATCCCGAAAATAATCACTTTCCGTTCCCGTTTCCCGCCGGCTCAAAATTCAAAATCCCGTTTCCCGCCCGTTCACTTTTAAAAATCCCGAAATTTCCCGAAATCGAAATTCAAATTTATTTAATGTCAAAACGAAAAAAGTTTGATCCTAAGCAATTTTGCTTGTCATTTCTTTCGTCATTTCTGGTGGAACGTCTTCTTCAACGGGCGGCGGTAAATTCGTCCCCGGTAAATTCGTCCCCAGGGAAATTCGTCCCCAGGTAAATTCGTCCCCAAAACGCCAATTCAAAATTTCGAGCAGGTTCGAATCCTGGTAGTAGCAAATTTTTTCTAACTTAGAATTGTGTGGGAAATCAGGTTTGCTAGGACCAAAATTACGACTTTACCCACCCAACCGCAATACCTTGAGTAGGTCCCTCACGGTCAGGTGAACAGACAATACATATTTTTATTTTTTTTTACTTTTTAGCCTTAAAACTATTTTATGGACTAATTCGGACATGCTGAAGATGGTTTGATAGTGCTACAATGCCGTTTTGTAGGGTATTCTTGAGCTTTGATAAAAACCAGTTTTGGTAAAATCAATTATTGTCCAATACTCAAAAAATACTCGACGAAACGGCATTTCATCACTATCAAACCATCTTCAGCATGCCTGAATTAGTCCAGAAAATATGTTTTGTAAGATGGAAACGTAGAAATTTTTTACTCCAAGTGAACGACTACAGGGTTGGCAAATTACGCGTTTTTTTAAAGTTGGTGAAACGATTTTTTTATCAATAGACTTACATTTTGTGAAAAACTCTATATAAATGTGGAGATTTCGTATGTTCAAGACGGATGACGATATCGAAAATTTTCAAAAATGCAGCGTAAGCGACATGTACTTGGTTTTGTTGGTGCATCGGATTAAGCAGAACTGAATCGTAAGAATCGTAGAAATCATATATCTAGCTTGGATCACAGACCGAAATGTTGCTACCTGTGTACACTACACTAACTAAGTTCCCAATCTGGGTACGACTACCTGGGTACAACAAAACAAGTGGTTGTCCACTTGGATTAAAAAATTTTCATGTTCCAAACTTGTTTTCTGGACTGATTCAGACACGCTGAAGATGGTTTGATAATAGTAAAAATGTTTTGTATGGTATTTCTTGAGTATTGGGTAATAATTGATTTTACCAAATCTCGATTTTACCAAAACTCAAAAAAATACTCGAGAAAACGGTGTTTTACTACTGTCAACCCTCTTTAGCACATCTGAATTTACCGCCGCCCGTACCTACCTGATGCTCTTCCTACCCACATTCGGCTTTACTAAGACTATATGGCTCTTTAACAAGAAAAAATTGTGTTTCCTACCGATTGGATTCGAATTTCGAACCTGTTCGAGATTTTTTTGAATTAGCGGCTTTGGGGACGAATTTACCTAGAGCCTCTTCAACAGCATAACGGCTGAGAATTTAGGAATCTACTTACTGTAAGCACAAGCTTTTTCATTTCTAAAACCAAGACAGTACACTTGTTTGTTCCGGTGAAGATTTTTAAAATTAAAGATCACTCTCTACATACTATAACTTTTCTCCTGTGACATCTGTCACAGTATATTTTTTCATCGTCTTGCAATCCAAAAATAGGATCCCAATCGAAACAAGATGAAAAATGCAAAACAAATGATTACAGTAGTTTTGCATGACCAAAATGGGTTGACTCCGACTCATGCTGACTCCGGAGTCAGACCATTTGACTCAGGAGTCAAGCGTGACTTCGGGAAGTCTGAATAGGCCTTTATTGATTTGTTTGTTTTGATTTGTTTGAAGAAAAAATCGCAGAATTTTGGCTTTTCTAACAAATTCCCGTTTCCCGTCGGGATTCCCGAAATTTTGGAATTCCATTCCCGTTTCCGGAGGAGCAATTTTTTTTCAAATTCCCATTGCCGTTTCCCGCCCGACCCCTAACTGCCAAGCCTAAGAATAACGATCTTTATTCGCAACTCAAAAAAAAGGATAACACATGTTTTTGAAGCACTTAAATTTAGGCGTTATTCTTTTCAATGAGGCCATCGCGCTTAGACAAACGGAGAATGCAATCATCAGACTCACCCTGGAAATAATTTTATTAGCGACTCAGATATCAAATGCTCATCAAATCAGATATGGGGAGGGACAACGAATTGCCTATTCTGGTGACAAATTTCTGGACGGTATCCACCCGGAAAAAAATTAATTAAATTTTGTCCGTCTCATCCCCAAAATGACAAATTTTCATCCCTGCATCAAATTTACAAACTAATCAAAATTATGACCATGGACTGACCAGGAGATAGGCTAAACCGGGATCACAGCCTAGCCGATTTTTTTTGACCTCAGGGAAAGTTTTTTTAAAATGTTTCTAATCATGACGAAAAATTTATTTAACAAAACCTACCATGCGTCGCAGCTGACCACAAATGGCGTAACGAGTATTCTGACCAGGATCATGCGTCCAGTGATCGGATCCACGGCAACAATGTCGATTTGGATGGAGCCATGATCGTCAGCCGAAATGATGCGAGAGGACGAAGAACACTTCCTAGGAATGTACATATCCTGAAATCAATATTTAGATCAAAAATAAATAACTATTACAGTCGGCAAATGCATACCATCATTTCTCCAGCGTCGTTTTGCATTTTGAATAGCAGCAATAAGCGATTCACAACGATATCTGCAATACGGTGTGTTGAAACTATAGAATCTTCGCAAAAATGTGCAATGACTAAATCAACAAATCAGCCGATGCAGTTGCTATTCGAACCGGCATTTGCGTCCGACGCCGATTGTGTTCGGGATATAAAAGGGACACTTTAGTCCGGTTAGTATTAGACGACCGACTGCGTGTGGCTTGTATAAAAGGGACAAATATGCGCGGCAGTAAAAGGACTGATTATGCCGTATTTCCTCTAATAATACGCCCCGGGGCTTATTTTTCAAACCCCTAAAAATCGAAAATTTGGAATTCGATTTCGAGATTTTTGGTGCTCAACCAAAATCTAAAAGTAGAATCGGTATAGCTCGTTGGGTACTTATGCTGTTGACGGCGCCACCCAAATTTTTGTTTTTTGACAATATACAACTTTGTTACATCAGTACTTATGCTGTTGACGGCGCCACCCAAATTTTTTTTTTTGACAATATACAACCTTTGTTACATCAGAAATTCATTTATTACAAATCAAAAAACATACAATTCCGCAATTTGAGACCCACATGATAGAAAATATCACATCCATTAAAATTACATAAGCGGTGAGAGCTAGCGAGGAGAAATAAAAAAGAGGGAGTAAAAATAATTGCAAAGAACGAACAAAGCAAAAAATAAAAAATGTTTTAGCAAAAAAAAAAAAGAAAAATTTGGGGTGGCGCCGTCAACAGCATAAGTACCGCTCGTTGGAGTTAAGAAAACGTATCAAACAGCTTTGCAAAATATTGCTTCTATACTGAGATCCAGACTCTCAAAGTCGAGGGGGGGGGCGCTTATTAGAGGAAATACGGTATCTTAAACATCTATGAACATCTGAAATATTTAATTAACTATCCCAACATGTTTTGGCCGCTAGAGTTGGGCAAAAACAGCCTCCATATGCACTTATGGTCAAGTGTCTTGCTCAAAATTATGCCTAAGGAAAGTGAGTGAATGCGCGCATCTCTAATTCATAAGGGTTTGGGACTTGGAGTTGAGATGCACGAAAACACGTCTTTTAGACATAATTCTAGGGTTGTCAAACGTTCGATTTGAAATTTTTGAACAAGCGTTTGGTTTAGGGGTTGTCGATGCATCGAAATTTTCGATTAATCGAATCGAATCGATAATCGATCATCGAAATTTTCGATTATCGAATCGAATCGATAATCGAAAATCGAAATTTTCGATTAATCGAATCGAATCGATAATCGAAATTTTCAATGAATCGAATCGAAAAACCCGAAAATTTCGTGAAAAGATATGAGTGGATGGGTAAAATAGCTCCTAAAAATAGGTCACTTTCACCTACTCCTAACCACCTGGAATTTGTGCGAAAAATCGGCGGTACTCGCTCAAATTAAAGAAGCACTTAGATGTGTAATATACCAGAACAGAGGGCGTAATCAGGGCTATCTATTGCTCGCAAACTTGTATCTGAGTGATTTCAATTTACCAGAGCATTTTGGATTTTCTCATTACAAGCAGTTTTCGAAAACCCTCTATTTTAATCATGAAATGGTCCTAGACATGCTAGACATATGTAAAACACTCGTGTTTTACATATCATTTCGGACTTTGGCTTCAAAAAATTACTTAAGACTTTTTTGGCTTTCAAAAATGACTTTAGGCTTGTGTTTTGTGGAAATTATTTCAGACTTTTCTTTTCAGCAATTACTTCAGACTTTGGCTTTTCCATGTGTACACATTCTCCGTGTGATATAAAAGGCTTCCTTAAGACTACAGAAGATTCCATTAATAATGGAATCGAATCGATCATCGAAATTTTCGATTAATCGAATCGAATCGATAATCGAAAATCGAAATTTTCGATTAATCGAATCGAATCGATAATCGAAATTTTCGATTATCGAATCGATAATCGATAATCGAAATTTTTCGATTAATGAGTGCGATTAATCGATTTCGATTAATTGAATCGACACCCTAGTTCGGTTCGAAGTTCGGGATCGAAATTTTTCGAATGAAGGCTCGGTTCGAAGTTCGGATTCGAAATTTTCGAACGAACGTTCGTTTCAAAGCCGAACGTTCGAAAAATCTCGAACATTTCGAACAATGTTCGAGATAGGGATGAGCTTTCCCGCCTATTTCTTGTGATGGAATTTAAGGGGAAAAATCCTCCTATTTTAGGCTACCCCCTAAATTAGGTGATCCGCCTAAAAAGGGCGAACAAATACTTGACGAATAATAACCATGATTTTGTCGCAACTTAAATTGTTGCAAGCTGCTCCTGCCCACCGGATTTGTGTTCAGCATAGTTGATTTGCATGTGAAAATGCTCTCGAACGTCAAAAAAAAGGACGATACGTAAAAGTGCCACGTTCTGGCGAAAAAGTGCCACGTTTTTGTGAAAAGTGCCACGTTTTTTCGATTCTAGTCAAGAAGGCGAAAAAGTGCCACGTTTTTGTGAAAATCTGCCACGTTTTCTGACAATAAGGTTTCTTAGATAAATCATGATTTACACCTGAAATTTTGAAGATTACCATTAGCTTGCTATTGATATGTCTTTGAAACAAAGCGACCAATAAAATCAGGCATATCTGTGCAAAACGTGGCACTTTTTCACTAAAACGTGGCACTTTTTCTCCAGAACGTGGCATATTTCCGTTGGCTCACCCTGAGACTGGCATTAATTTTTTTGATATCAATTGATTCTGGCAAAATTAATTCTGGCAAAAATTCAAACTGACAATAATTTGTCTTGACCAGATTTTTTTCGAATAAAACTTAAGCTAGGAACCCAATGAGGGGGTGAGGGTGCAGATCTGAGGGTGCAGAGCTCATTGGGTATACACTGGATCCGCACCTCCGCACTCCCGCACTTAGAGCGGCACCACGGCAGTGCGGCACTCGACTGTACCCAATGAAAATTTGCCTCCTCGCCGCGGGAGTGAGAAAGTGAGGAGTTCGAGTGCGGGTGCAAATCCGCACCGCGCACAATTTTTTAATGCCTTTTTTTCAGAATTTAGTCGGATATTTTTTTCCACGTGAAATATGCCAAAAATGTACCGTATATTCTCTTATTAGAAGGCCCGGGCTTTCTATTTTTCAACCCTAAAAAAGTCGGAAAAAAATTTGGGTCGATTTTGAGATTTTTGCGTGCTCAACCAAAATTTTAAAAGTGGAATCAGGTAAGCTCATGCTAACTAAGAAAACGCGAAAACAGATTTGCGAATTTCTTTTTCTAGGCTGATATATAGGTCCTCAAGGGAGGCCTTCTATTAGATAGGGCCCTTCTATTAGAGAGGGGCCTAATAGAGAATATACGGTATTTCTTTTTCTGAGTTGATTGAAGTTTACCGAATTTCGGAATTCATCCTAGAAAAAACTTATGGCCCTCAAAATGTATAAATTTCTTGATACATCCAGTTCTAGAGCTGACAATTGTGCTTCAGGGCGGGTTTTTTGCTAAAGGCACATTTACTAAAAAAAATTTTTTGCTAAAGGCACAAAAGCTTTGTATGGTTTTGTTCTGGTGAATTTTTTCTCAGTGATACTCATAGGCGTTACACCTCAGTAGTTACACTATCAGTGGTCTTCATCGAACCTCAGGTCCCAATTAGGCGCATAGACATTCCCCAAAATGAAACTTTTTTCAAACAGATTTTTAAGTTTTTTTTCGAATTTTTTAGATTGTGTCTCAACCATCCTAAACTATCCCAGATTTTTAGGCCATCCGTGAATTACCTTATACCATCCCAACTGCTGAAACCACCCCGAGAAAACCCAAGACATGAATCGAGGTAAATTTTCCGTGGAAAGTGGAAAATTTTCATGAAATAATGTTTACATGAAAAGTCGATTTAAGTCATTTTTTCTGTGCCACGACCTCAGTAATCAGGCTACAAATACGTAATCGGCTAAAATAAGTACCGTATTTCCTCTATTAGAAGCCCCGGGGCTTCTATTTTATGGATGGCTCCAGGGGGGCTTATATTAGAGGGGGGGGGCTTGTATTAGAGGAGGGGCCTTTATTTTTTGAACTCGCCGCGCCGAAGGCGCGGAAAAATTTTTAGTCATAATTTTTTTACGCCACCCTCTGATCGCTTCTAATTTTCCATAACATTGTTGAAACAGCGTTTAAACATCAAAAGCACTTATTCTATATTCATAGTTTACCCACTGTTTCTCTCGGAGGCGTTCTACCTAAATTTATTTGGGCGTATTGGAATTTCGCAGCATATCTTAATTTTTCAGCGAATTTTGTTTTACCTTTTCTATTAGTTTACATATACTTTTTCTGAAAGTATTGACACCATTATGTAGCTAAATTCTCATTTAGAGTAATAACTTTGCCGAATGTCTGAGAATAGCCTCTGGATGGCCAAGGCCAAACCACATGGGGGATCAAGCGAAAATTGTGTTTTTCACATTATATATCAAAGAAATTCCTATAAAATTGAGTCGTTCTGCGTTTACAGAATTTCGGAATTTGTCCTAGACAAAGGTTATGGCTTATTAAAAGTGTTCGAATTTCTCGACTCACCCTGTAATTTTCAAAAAAAGGTTAGAAAATCAAAATAAAAAAGCGAGACAAAAATTTGCTGCGAAATTAAGATAATTTTGCGAAATATCGTTATGCCTTCTTTTTATCTGACCTATGCTGCCGACTTATTTTCTTGTTCCTCAAACGTAAACCGACGTCACTTTGTATCGTTTGTTGCTGATTTTCTGCCGATGATTACTGCGTAAGCAATTTTTTAACAACAAAATGCCCGCTAAAATAGCACTCGATGTAGTTTTGCTTTGAAATTCACTCATTCACAAGTATTCCAGCGATCCACTTCGAAAGATGTGATAGGCAAATACATAAAGGCACTCTTTGTATCTTTTACCACGTTTAGCAGCACCTGTTTATCTAAAATATTTGATTAAGGGGTTTATATAAAAGGGGGCTTATATTTTCAGGATACCACTAGAGGGGGGGTTATATTAGAGGGGGCTTTTATATTTGATGACCTCCAGAGGGGGCTTATATTAGAGGGGGGGCTTATAATGGAGGGGGCTTCTATTAGAGGAAATACGGTATGAATAAAAAATTGTTAATAAGTCTAATCGCCTCCTGAATTTTCGGGTGGTCCAATTAGATATCCCCCACCCTAACCCCGATTCCTGGGTAGGCACCACCTTGTCAGGTGGGTGTCCACCTGGATGGCCTAAAAATGGAATTAAAAAAAAATAAAGTTAACACTTTAGTGAGGCTCGAACCAGTAACCTCGGTGACGGCAACCCCTTCCCAATTTAGACCAGGTGGTAGCAAACCAAGTGGTCGACCACTTGGATCAAAAATTTTTTTTTCACGTTTTCGGGTTACAAAACAATTTTTCGGCACTAATTCGAGCATGCTGAAGATGGTTTGACAGTGGTAAAATCACGTTTTATCGAGAAATTTTTGAGTTATTGCTAATTCTTGATTTATCAAAATCAATCGTTAGCGATAAATCAAAAATTTCTTGATAAAGTGATTCTACCATTGTCAAACCATCTTCAGCATGCTCGAATTAGTGCCGAAAAATTGTTTTGTAACCCGAAAACGTGAAAAAAAATTTTTGATCCAAGTGGTCGACCACTTGGTTTAGTGCATGGATTCTCAGGGGTGATCTAGAGGCTGCTGGATCGATTTTTGAGGTCGCAGGCTCAAATCTTGGTGGTAACAGACATTATTTTTTTGAATAACAATTATAAACTATTCTGTAAAAGACCAGTGAAACTCATGGTCAGCAGGGTAACCATCTGGCCCTTTCTCTAGAGTCTGGACCATTAAAACCAAGTAGTCGACCACTTGGATCAAAATTTTTTTTTCACGTTTTTGGGTTCCAAAACCTGTTTTCTGGACTGATTCGGGCACGCTGAAGATGGTTTGATAGAGGTAAAATACCGTTTTCTCGAGTATTTTTTGAGTTTCAGGCAATAATTGATTTTAGCGAATTAATTATTGCCTATAATTTAAAAAATACCTTACAAAACGACATTTTATCACTATCAAACCATCTTCAGCATGTCCTAATTAGTCCAGAAAACAGTTTTGAACCATGAAAAACGTAAAAAAAAGGTTGACTAAATTTCATTTTTAGGCCATCCAGCTGGATATCCACCTGAACCATGGGTACATATCCTAGGTTTCATAGTTTGAGTCACCAAAATTACAGTTTTGATATTGTCAAACCATGTTCAGCGTAAAATTTTGGGTGAGAAATCATGGTTTACAATCCATATAAAACTGATATTTTCGGGATTTGTAGGCAGATGCTCCTCAGAATAAGTATCTATCCCATTATAGGTGTTGTGGCTAGTGAAATCACTATTTTGGTATTAACAAACGGTGTTCAGCACATGATTTCAGGTGAGATAGGGTGGTTTTCTGTGTTACTTTGAAAATTTCCAATTTTCCGAAAATTTGTAGATCGTAAGCTTTAGTCTTTAAAAGTTTCAGTTAGGATCCACAAGCGAAAGTTGTAAAAATTAATTTGAGCGCCTCAAAAAAACTTGAGCGCCGAAAAGAGCATAAGAAAATGAAACAACGATGATGCGCCACACTAAGAATAAAAAAATCGCCTCACTCAGAATGAAAGAGCGCGGAGTGCGGCTCCAAAATGTGTCGCCTGATTGTGTACACGCTGGCGCCGCACCGCGGAGTGAAGATTTGCGCGGGAGTGCGGAGTGCGGAGGTGCGGCTCCATTGGGTTCCCAGCTTTATATTGTCGGAAAATGTTTCGAAATTAAAGATTCTAGTGAAAAATGGTTTTGTGTTAAATTTGGCTTCTTTTGGACCTGGATGACCTGAAAAAAGTTGAGTCAGATTCTAAAACAAATCGTTCTATCATACGTTAAATCGTGTTACTAATTGGGTTTGTTAGGACCAAAACCCCGGTTTCACCCACTCAGACCCCCAAGGTAGTAATAATACCCCAAAGGTAGTAATATTTTTGTCTTGTGAAGAACTACCATCATTTTGAATGTTTTTCTATGACCCAACCTCAGTTCTACTGCATGATCCACGTACCAGCTAAACCAAGTGGTCGTCCACCTGGATCAAAAATTTTTTTCACGTTTTTCATGTTCCAAAACCTATTTTCGGAACTAATTCAGGCATGCTGAAGATGGTTTGATAGCAGTAAAATTCCGTTTTGTCGGGTATGTTTTTAGTTTTGGCAAAAATTTATTTTGGTGAAAATAATGCCCAAAAAAAAAATACCCGAGAACACGGCATTTTACTACTATCAAACCATCTTCAGCATGCCCGAATTAGTTCAGAAAATAGGTTTTGGAACATGAAAAACGTGAAAAAAATTTTGATCCAAGTGGACGACCACTTGGTTTGGTTGTTCAAAAAAATTAAATTCCTGCAAAATTGTTAAAAATGCACAAATTTGAAAAATGTGGATCAATTCATGTGTGGGCCAGTTCGTGTTTGGACCAATTCGGTGTGGATCAATTCGGTTAACTCATGTAAATAGATATCCATCTGACCAGAAGGTACCCATTTCGGGTTTGGGTCTGGGTCGATAAAATCACACTTTTGGTCTTAACAAACCCAATTACCCACACAATTTTGAATAAAGAAAAGTGTTTATATTTTAATTTTTAAAAAATTTTATTTTTAGGCCATCCATGTGGATATCACCTGACCAGGTGGTACCTACCCTGGATTTCGGGGCTCGGTTAAGTGAAATCGCACTTTTGGGCTTAACAAAATCGATTTCCCACAGGATTTTACATATGATAAAATGATTTATTTTTTGATTTTAAAATTTGATTTCCCGGTCCACGAGAAGGATATCCTATCCAAGTAGTACCTACCCAAATATTTCGGGTTCAGGTTGCTGAAATCGTAATTTCGGTCCTATCAAACCTAATTTCCAATTATTTACAGTTTAATATAAATCGAAAAAAATTTTGCATGAACATTTAACTACCAAACAAATTTATTCGAAAAAAATCTGGTCAAGACAAATTATTGTCAGTTTGAATTTTTGCCAGAATTAATTTTTGCCAGAATCAATTGATATCAGAAAAATTAATGCCAGTCTCAGGGTGAGCCTTTCCGTTTTATCCCAAAAAAAACTATCAAGTTTTGAATTCCACTCGAGACAACAAAGTTTGGATTGAGATTTTTTCCGTAAAATAGTTTTTTTGATGGCTATCTATAACTGATTTGGGGATCCGGACACTTCTGTCCCGGACATTTCTGTCCCGACACTTCTGTCCCGACAGTTCTGTCCCATTTCCAAATTTACTTAAAATTTGCATATTATCCTAAATTTAAGTTTGAAACCTGCGGGAAATCTAAGTGATAACAACCAAGGACACCTATTGAAAAGTAGCCAGAGTGGGACACATAGGAAGGGTAAGCAGGAGACACCAGAAGGAGGTATTAAGGTGGTGGCATCCAAGAGGAATACCGTATTTCCTCTAATAAGCGCCCGGGGCGCTTATTTTTCAAACCCCTAAAATTTTGAAATTGTCATCAGAATGGCCTTAATCCAAATTTTAGTCAAAAAATAGGGGGGGGGCGCTTATTGAGCGGGGCGCTTATTAGAGGAAATACGGTACCCAGAAGGGGTACCTAGGTGAGGTGTGGCGTCCAGGATGAGGTAACTACGTGGTGATATTTAAGAAAGCGCTCCAGTTGATGGTACTCAGGAAGAATATTCAGAAGGGATCCTCAGGAGGGTATACCCAGATGAGGTATACTCTGGAGCGGGTATCTAAGTGGATGCTATCAAGATGGAGGAGAACTAGAAGGGGTATTCAGGCGAGGTACCAAGGTGATTGCACTCAGATAGTGGTAATTATGTATGATACCTAGGTAGTGTTACTTAGAAAGTGATGTAAGGAAAGCTTTTATGCAACCTTAAAGTCAGGATTTAGTGTGTGGAGATGCGCGAATGCAACTGGCGCTTTTCTAGTTTATTATTGTAACATTGTTTTACTCATACACACAATAAAAACAATCCTGGATGATGGTTTTTCAGATTTAAAACTGAAATTTTGGTTAATATGCAAATTATAAGTAAATTTGGAAATGGGACAGAAGTGTCGGGACAGAAATGTCCGGGACAGAAGTGTCGGGAGAAGTGTCGGGACAGAACTGTCCGGACAGAACTGTCGGGACAGAAGTGTCCGGGACAGAACTGTCGGGACAGAAGTGTCGGGACAGAAATGTCCGGACAGAAGTGTCATGTACCCCTGATTTGTTTGCTAAAAACCTGAAAAATGCCACGAAAAACTGAAATATGCCACGAAAAAACTTCAACCTTAAATTTTACAAAGTTTTTTTTTTGATTTTTTGACATTTTTTTTCATCGTGTAGTTCTGAATCTCAGCTTCCTGATGAGCTATCAAACTCCACTGAATCATTTAAAAAGTGATAGAATTTAGGGGTTTGATTGAAGTAACTTTTTTGTTTTTGTTACTTCATTAAAGGACCATACTTGTTGATGCAAATGAGAATTTGACAAATTCAAATGAGCGCGGGGCACTTCTCTTTCGTCTCGCACTCTACTCTTTGGAGTTGTTTCGAGTGACTCAAAAGAGTACAGTGAGAGATAAAAGAATAGTGTCCCGCGCATTTGAATTTGTCAAATTCTCATTTGCATTAACAAGTATGGTCCTTTAAAACCTTCGAATAGCTATTTTTTTTAAATAATTCGGTAAAGTTCGATAGCTTCTTGGAAAACTGAGATTCTGGGCTACACGATACTATTAAAGTTTAAAAAAACCAACGCAAAATATCAATTTAATATCAATTTCGCTTTTCGTGGCATATTTCAGGGTTTTCGTGGCATATTTCAGGTTTTTAGCAAATCAAATCATTTTATGCCTTTTTTGATGTCATTTGCATTTCATATACATATCTGAGAACAGTGTTGAAACGTCTCATGAGTAATTTTATTAGCTAAAAACGATAAATGAGCTATTTTATGACACTTTCCTACATAAAAATTAATTAAAGGAAAAAAATTTGATCAAAATTGACCAAAATCTTGATTCGTCTTGGTCCCCAAAGTAAAAACTTAAATTTTGGTTGAAATTTTTTTCCAAAAATCGATTGTTCATTCGGCTGTACCTCATTTCGTAACGCGCCATTTCGTAACAGGTTCATTTGGTAACAAGTACATTTGGTAACAGGTTCATTTTGGTAACAGGTTCATTTCGTAATGAGCTAATTTCGTAACAAATGGTTTTGTAACGCGAGATTTTGTAACAAATTTTTTCGTAATGCGAGGTTTCGTAACAAACATTTTCGTAACAGTGATACTAAGACTTTACCTAATTTGATTTAATCTAATTCACAACTTTTTTCAAACAACAGGGGGACCGAGCCAGTTTTTTTAGTTTTTTTTCGAAAATTTTCAGATTGTGTCCGAACCATCCCAAATTACTTAAGCCATCCGTAATTTACCCCAAAACGTCCCAAATTGCTGAAACCACCCCAAATCATCCCAAAGCATCTAAAAGCACCTCACGCTCTCCGAACCCCGTTAAGCACCTAGTGACCAGTACCGGGACTGATTGCATCCAGAGGGGTTCGAACCAGCAACCTTGGTGGTGAGTATATGGACCTCTACACCACTCAAACACTCAAAATTATAATAAAATCAAAAGTATGCGCCCAGGTGGATTCGAACCAGCAAGCTCTACATCACCACTTATAATCGCTCAGAACTCCACCCGAGGGACATCCAGAGGGACGAACCAAACCAAGTGGTCGTCCACTTGGATCAAATTTTTAAGTTATTGCTAATTGTTGATTTATCAAAATCAATCGTTAGCAATAACTCAAAATTTCTCGGTAAAACGTGATTTACCACTGTCAAACCATCTTCAGGATGCTCGAATTAGTGCAGAAAATTTGTTTTGGAACCCGAAAACGTGAAAAAAAAATTTTGATTTAAGTGGACGACCACTTGGTTTGGTCACACTGCATGATGGGGTGTTAGTAATTCTAAGGTTGATTTAGGTTGCTGGTTCGAATTCACCTGGGCGCATTCCTTATTTTAATATAATTTCAGATATAAAAGCAAGCATTTGATTTTTCAGGTCATTTGGGTGAATGTAGCCCTACTCTGGAGTTACCTGGATATCAACCTGTCCAGGTGGTAGCCGCCCCAGGTTTGGGTTGAGTAGGTGAAATCGCAGTTTTGGTCTTAACAAGCCCAATTCCTCCCAATTTTTTTAGTTTGGAAAAATGGATTTTTTTTATTTAAATTACCTTTTTTATTTTTAGGCCATCCAGGTGGATATCCACCTGACCAGGTGGTACCTTGAAGTTGGAGTGTGTAAAATCGCAATTTTGGACTCAATAAACCCAATTCCTCACACAATTTTAAGTTGGAAAAAATGGTTTATTTTTCATTTTAAAGAAATTTTTATTTTTCATGTTTGGGTTAGGTTTGGGACTATTAAGGCAGTTTGAGGGTATTTGGGTCGGTTTGCGATGGTTTTGGTGTTTGGACACAAAATAAAAAATTTCAAAAAACCTAAAAAAACTGCCTTGGTCCCCCTGTTGTTTGAAAAAGTTGTAAATTAGACCAAATTGAATTAGGTAGTAGCCTTGAAATCACTGTTACGAAAATGTTTGTTACGAAATCTTGTGTTACGAAAAAAATTGTTACGAAACGAATCTGTTACGAAATCTTGCGTTACGAAAAAAATGTTACTAACTGAACCTGTTACCAAATGAACCTGTTACCAAATGAACCTGTTACCAAATGAACCTGTTACCAAATGAACCTGTTACCAAATGAACCTGTTACGAAATGAGGTACAGCCGTTCATTCATGAAAGTGTAAATGAAAGTGTAAAGTAAAAAAGTTACTTAGGAGATGTTTAAATACCTTTCTTAAATCAATATAAAATGCGCCTAATCCCCTCCCAGCACGCCTCCCCCCCCCTTCCCGAAGTGCATAAGCGCCCCTTCACATGGGGTGGTAGTAACAATCAAAATATCCGCGGATAAATCCGTATCCTCCGCGGATACGGATAATCGGTAGTAACAATCAAAGAATCCGCAGATATTTATCTGCGGATAAGGATAAATATCCGCGGATAAAATCCGTAGTAACAATCAAATATCCGCGGATATTTATCCGTATCCGCGGATATTATCCTTTACCTGGTCGGGAGCGGGATAAATCCGCGGATAAAAATATTTTCTCATGTATTTAAAATCGATTACTATCAGAAAACGCGTGAACACGTTTGAATATGTGTACTATACTGCTAAAAAAGAAGTTTTGTTTAAAAAGACGTCTTTTAGTCGTATTTTTGCTGCACTAAATTTTTTCTTCAAAAATCATTAAAAATAGTTTATTTATCGTTTTAGCACAGAGGAAATGCTTAGCAATCATAAAACAGGATCACGAAAACAAATCTATCTGGGGAAAGTTATATTCTAGATTTTAACATAAAACTTTGAAAAAGAGCTCCTGCGGTTTCTAAGTGTACAATTTTTTAAGAAAAATTCTTTTCCATCCCTGTGTTGGACTTATTGTAGAAATTATAAAAACTTTAGACAGATTTAAAAGAACAGTTGTGCAAAATTCTTTGAAAACATGGTGCAAAAAAAGATTTTTGCAATATTTTTCGACTGATTTTGTAAAATAACACATGAATAAATTAAATAAAACATTTTCCTGGTTTAAAGAAAACATAAAAAATATTAGTTTAAGTTTTTTTACTTTTAGTGGAAATAACCATGCTCATATTTATTCGCAGATTTTTCCGCGGATAAAATCCGTGGATATATTCGCGGATTTATTCTTAGCTGCGGATAAATCCGCGGATTTTATTCGTTGATTGTTACTACCACCCCTGGGTATACTCACAGTTTATTTACGCCGTGATATGACATCGACATTGAGCTTCTATTGAAATAGCTTGAAATTTGGTTTAAAGTTTACAAATCTTGCAAAAAATTAATCACGATCGCACTTTTAAAAATGGACGGTACTTTTTGGCCGCTAATTACTTTATTCTAGCCACAAATTAGAAATCCACTAATTACTTTTTTTGGCCGCAAAATATTTTTTTCTGGCCTCTAATTGCTTTTTTCTGGCCGCAAATTTTCACGGCCATTTTAAATTTGCGGCCAGAAAAAAGTGTTTTGCGGCCAGAAAAATGCAATTAGAGGCCAGAAAAAAGTATTTTGCGGCCAAAATTAATTAAAAGTACCGTCCTTTAAAAATCCACTGGCTTTCATAAAACTTAAAGCAGTGAAAATAAGAAAAGAAATGCGACAAGCAAATTAGTTATAATAGGTATCTCTATGTAGTATTATGCATGTGTCAGTGTGTGACGCTGTTTGGAACTTTTGTTCGGAACGAGATTTATCCCACTTTTGTGGACATTTTGGGGAGATCTTGGTATCATTCGATAGTCTTTAAAGGGGCATGCTTAACTGTAGATGCTAATAGTGTTTTTTCGCTAATAGCTTCTTTTCCCAAGTATTCTTATTTCTTTGTCAGGCAAATTACACTCATTTCATAGCCAGTGAGATGAGCTACAGAATGAGTGTTACTTTGCCTGACAAGGGAATAACAATACTTGAGAAAAGAAGCTATTGACGAAAACATATGGTCGGCGAAGTGATCTTATTGGCAAAAAGATCTCATTGGCAAAAGTTTCATTGGCAAAACGATTACCATACCCACTCTAATTATAAGCCACTCTCTAATCATCAGCCACCCTCTAATTATACGCCACCCCGAGGGTGGATCGAAAAATTATACGCCACTCTCTAATTATTCGCCACCAAGGCCATTTTACCTACACCTTTTTAACTGTGAAATGAAAAAAAGCATTGAAGTCATCCCGACGGTGGAAATCGATACAGAAGAGGATGTTCAAAATGGCTATGAAAGTGATCTCTCAATTACATAAAAAATCCCGTTTTTGCTTATACAGTCGACTTTCGCTAACCCGCCATTCCTAGGGACCGGCTTTAGGTGGCGGTTAGCGGGGTGGCGGGTTAGCGAGAAAAGACTATCAAATCATGACTGGCGGCTTATCGAAAGTTTTCAATTTATTCAGACAAATAACAACAATATTATGATTTGAATCCAACAAAGTAATCAATTAGCTTTTGAGTTAGTGGAAAGCTTTGCCAAGGCCTCACTGTGAATGAGAATGACCGGATGGACAAAGTTCTTTTTTGTGTTGCGACAAACAACTTTTATGGCTTTTCGGATGCATGCTTGTGATTGGCGGCTTAATTGAGTCAATGTCTTCTTCTCTAATGGTCATACTCTCACTTTCGACCATCTGGCTGTCTTCTGTTGTCACTTCTTTCACAATTCCCTTTAAATAGTTGATCTAAAAATAAAAAACCCGCAACCACTTCGTCGTCGATGTGCATGTGGTCGTCTATTACAGCTGTTTCATCGATTTCATTCATCGATAACTTAAATACGGGCCAGACAAGTAAAAGATCATATTATTCTTCTGTCACCAATGGCTTATTGTCAGTTTCAAAGTCGGCATGTTGTAATTGCAAATTTTTGACCTTATTTTGATATTTTTTCAGCTAAATAGTAGCAAAACTTGAGGTGTGGCGGGTTATCGAGAGAGATTTTCTCAGTGGGGGCTCACTCGGGGGTGGCGGGTTACCGAGAGTGGCGAGTTAGCGAGAAATGGCAACTGGGAATCGAACCTACAGGGTGAGCCAATAAAAAAAAACCCGAATTTTGACAGCGCCGTTAAGCCCATTTAATTATTACTTTTTTTGCCCATTATATGTCATTTTGTAGCTCGGATAATTCTCTAGCAAATGATATACCGTATTTTCTCTAAAAAGCCCCCTCTAATAAGCGACCCCCCCCCTCTGGAGATCATCCAAAAAATAAGCGACCCCCTCTAATAAGCGCCCCTTCCCTATTTTGTGATGGTCAGTTTATTTTTGTTATTATGTTATTTAATTAATTGCACCGTTTTTACTAGCGAATACAAAGTTAGGGTTAATGTTAAAAATTATTTAAAAAAGGGATTAACCATAATAGAGTTAAACTTGAAAATTAAACTTCAAAGTTAAATTAATAATTAAAGTTAAAATTTCAATGATAAACCTGATAAGGTGTAAGGTTAAAGTTAGAATTTATGGCTATGCGCTATCATAGAGATAAAGTCAGAAGTTAATGATTGTTCAGATTTTTTTGTAAAGTTGAATTACCCTGTTGACCTTTGCGGGCAACATTTTTAGCTTCTCACCCTTGTTATTTTTTCTTCAAAAATGTATTGATCCCCTCTATCTATCATAGTTATATAATTCTACAAGGGAAGCTAAAATAAAAAATACTGAAACATGTTTGATTTTGTACCATCCTACCCTTAAAACATACTCTTTTCGGCTTTTGTTTACTTCGGGGCCCTGCTTCAAAAGCACATTTTCACCAAAGTAACTGACTACTTAGATACCCCCAAATGACCAGTAAGACGTGTATTTTGACACAAAGGTTTGATCTTGTCTTGATTTTTTTGCACTGACCTAGTCTACGCCTTAGGCTTTGCCTTAGCGAAAAAGTTAATTATAAATAAAGAACCACCCCACTTACCACCCACTACCAACCATTTGAGTGAACAAGTGCCCTCTTTTCTAGGTGGGTCAAACCTGTGCGAGCTACCCCGACATATTGCGATTATAGGCAGCAAGGTAATTATGGCTAACGTGATCACCTTAAACATGATCACATTCAAAATAACACAGGGAAGAAATGCGTTTTTCAAAAAAACAGGGGAAAGCAAAGCTAAAATGTTAGAAATGCTGTTGTTGTTCAATAAAATTTTTGACAGCATTGTTTTTTTGTAAAAATTTTCGTCTGCACTTGGTTAAAAAAAGCCTAGAAATCACCTTAAAAGGGGCGGGTACATTTTATAGTCCGAATGGTACGAATACCTTTTTCAAAAAGAAGTGCCGTTATATCGAATGTTCGCTTTTTAACCCAAATTTTTACTTTTCAAAAAAACGATCGGCAAAATCGGAATCCTTACGATATTTCCGACCAGACTGTAAAAACAGAACTGGCAAAATTTTTCAAAAATTGGATTAAAAAAGTGTCGGACCCTAGGTGGGAACGAACTTTTAGGGATGCCGTTATAGCGAGAGGCGACTGTAATTCTTTTGAGAGGGGGGGGAGGGGTAGTGGTGTAAATTTTACTTTTTTTGGACAAAGTTTTCATTTTGACTGATTATTTCAAAAAATTTCGTTTTTTTTTCAAAAGTGATAACACCATTATGTAGCGCTGCGATTCTATTTTTCAATGAGGTATCAGTCATTGAATTAATATTTATCTTTGTAAAATGCAGCTAAAAAAGTAAAAGTATGAACCAAGTCAGAAAGATAATTTGGTAAAAGTATGAACCAAGTTAAAAGATAATTAGGCTCATACTTTCAATTTTTTTGCTATATTTTACAAAGATAATTTAATGACTGATACCTCATTGAAAAAAGAATCGCAGCGCTACATAATGGTGTTATCACTTTTGAAAAAAGACGAATTTTTTTGAAATAATCAGTCAAAATAAAAACTTTGTCCCAAAAAGTAAGATTTACCCGTGAACACGTACACCGTGAATTGGAAACGCATACTGCGGTTTATAAACTGGGATTTTCGGCGGCTGGAGTTTAGAATGTGACCTTTTCTAAAAATGGTCAAAATCAGTTTTTTAGTTGTGTAACATTGTAAAAAATGCTCAGCATTCATTTTTATTGTTGGGAAAGCCAATTTTTCAAAAAAAAAAAATTTTTGTCGAAAATTGTCAAAAAACGTTATATGCTCCTTAAATACCTGTTTTTCTTGTATAAAAATGTCACAAAAAAAAATTTATTTCAACATTCCTTAAGCAAACTGTTAAATCACATTCTTCTCACTAGCACTAACACCAATAATAAAAATACAGAAAAGGAATAGATAGGAAGTAGCCGAAGCCATCTAGCAAAATAAATACATACAAATTAAAGCCTAAGCCTAAGCCTAAGCCTAGCTTAGAGTTAGCCTAAGCCTAAGGCTGAGCCTAAGGTTACTAGCTACCCGATTACACGCCTAAGCGGTACTTATGCGGTTCCCCCCCATATCGAAATTTTCCCAAAAACAGGTTTTAACCATTTCTAAGCAATTCTTACACGTTAAAACCGATAAAAACGTTGTTTCCGACCACATAAAAATACAGAAAAGGTTTTTTTCCATCAGACATTTTGACTTTTTCACATTTTTTACCTGCCTGCCTTCGGCAGGCACCCTAATTCAATAGGAAGCCCCTTAATTTCGATATGGGGGGGGGGGAACCGCATAAGTACCGACTAAGCCGACTTTTTTGACAATTTTCGACAAAAATTTTTTTTTGAAAAATTGGCTTTCCCAACAATAAAAATGAATGCTGAGCATTTTTACAATGTTACACAACTAAAAAAACTGATTTTGACCATTTTTAGAAAAAGGTCACATTCTAAACTTTAGCCTTTTCGGCACCTAAATTTCATTTTTGGCATTGCTTGAAGAGTTTTTTTTAATTTTAAAAATTTTATTCTTTTTTCGGCCATCCTATTTTGGAAAGCGACATCTTGTGTGGAATTCTGTTAGGATGACATATGAGTAAAGGGACAGGGAGATAGCTTCAGCATTTTTTCAGGTAAAATGTGATGATTCTATGCAGAAACAAACATGATGGGTTCGTTTTATGAAGAATTGACTTTATTGGCTGGTTAAAAATTTATCTTACCACGTAGTTGACAAATAAGCATTTTCGTACTTTTTCTGATATGATTTCATTTTTATTTCGATGAGCCGTCCTAATTTCCCCCAGAAATGTTGAAAAAAGTCGGAAAAAATTGTAACGGCCTTATTTATTTCAATAAAAAAAAAGAAAAATGGGATGGTCATCCAAAAATAGAGTATTAAAATAAAGATTAATTATAGAACTAGTGGGAACAGGCACCTATCTGCGCCTCCATGGTGTTTCTATCACACCAACAGCTGGCTCACTTACCTCACATGCCTGTCATCATGATACCGTTAGCGTTAGAAATTTCTTTGATGCGTCTGTCAACAAAAGCAGTAACACTAAAAGATAGAAGCATAATCATTTTTTTGTAGCAAAAATACTTTTTTTGTGGCCAATTTTCATTTTGCCTGGTTTTATTCAAATTTTTTGTCTTTTTCAAAAGTGGTAACACCATCATGTACAGTTGCGGACAATTGATTGGCGTCAGCACATATATTTTTCTATCTTGTTGATTTTGAACGTAAATATAAATGTTTTCGAAAAACCAAATACACGGTTTTGTAGAGCTCTTCAAGGGCTACAAAACTGTCATTACACTTTTCTAAAAAAAATAATTTTCTTGGTTTGTTTTGGGCAACTTTTAAGAGCGTTGCATTTTTTTGCCCGACAATTGATTGGCGTCAGAAAGTTTTATTGGATAATAACATAACAAACATAGCAATTTACATCAACAATAGCTTGACAATGTAAGCCCTAAATCTTAGCTACAATTTGGTGGGTCAAACTCTTCTTTTTGATTATTTCGAGAAAAGTTATGACCATCAAAAAAACGTGTCGATTTCTAGTCAAAATCAAAGTAAATGGAAGGAAAATGGTTGTTCGGTCGCATAAATACTGACTTTTCTTGAAAATTTCAATATCGAAAGTTATGAGTTAATGCACTATTTGAAAGCTTAATAATTTTTCTACAAAATGACATATCAGGCTTTTTTTGAAAATTGCACAGGGCTGAGAAACGGATGGTTGAAGTTGAAAGAAGTGAAAATGTCCCAAAATAAGGCAAAAATAGAGGTTTTTTTACTGGGTTTTCCGGCTGATGAAACGATACCTCATTAGAAACTAGAAGAGTAGAGCTATATGATGATGTTATCACTTTTGAAAAAAGACGAAAAATTTTAATGAAACCAGGCAAAATGAAAATTTGCTACAAAAAGAGTAAATTTGCCACAAAAAAAGTATTTTTGCTTCAAAAAAATGATTAACCAAGATAGAATCTCACAAAATAATTGTTGTAGTTTTAGGTTGTTCGGGATACTTCCATCTGGTTGTGTACAGGTCGATTTAGCGCCACAATTTAGACCGTCAGGATATTTCGACCGTCACAACTCTAACCGTCACAAATTTGACCGTCGTTTATATTTGACCGTCGTATAAATTGGGGTCCACCCCGATTGATCCCCGCCGATGGATCCCCGGCCAATTGATCCCCGGCCGATTGATCCGCGAACAATTAAAAAGTTCATGTAATTTCACCAGTATTTTTTTTTAATGTACAACAAACAAAAATATAACAGCAATGTTGTTGGACATCTGAGGTGAGTTCTACCTGATTATCCTGGTACTACTACCCAATGACTTTTTTTTCACTCTCACTTTCAGTGAAAATTTCGGAGGAATTTTTCAGCTTGAACCAACCAAACCAAATGGTCGTCCATTTGGATAAAAATTCAACATTTTTTCACTGGTTCAGGTTCCAAACCTGTTCCCTGGACTAACTCGGGCATGCTAAAGATGGTTTGATAATGGTAAAATGAGGTTTTGTAGGGTATATATCGAGTTTTGGTAAAATCGGGTTCTGGTAAAATCAATACCTGATAAAACTGCATGTAACCACTATCAAACCATCTTCAGCATGCCCGAGTTAGTCCAGAAAACTAGTTTTGGAACATGCAAAACGTAAATTTTTTTATGATGCAAGTGGACGACCATTTGGTGTAGTTGGTGCATGGATTATCCAGTAGAACTGAAGTTGGGTCATGAAAAACATTTTAAAAGTTATTTACAAGACGAAAATATCTTGATCCAGATATTGATCCAAAATCTTGATTCAGCCTGATCTGACTCGATGCATCCCTGATCTACGGCTGACCCGTTCTGATGCAGCCCAACCCACTGGGAACAGGAGTGGATCAATCCGGATCAGGAGATGGCCAGGAGTAGATCAGGCCGGATCAGACTGTATCAGGGTGGATTAGGAAGAATTAGGGGTGTATCAGACTAAAGGCTAGATCAGACAAATTTTCCCAAAAAAACTGTTAAATAGCCTTAAAAAAGCTATATCAGAAATAATCCTATATTCAGATTCAGGATCAGGATTAAATATATCTTTGATCCGTGATCCCTATCCAGCTATATGCCTTATTTAGCTGAGGATTATGCTTGATCTAGGGTCTGAATAATTGCCTATGTAGTTCTCCTATTTTTACTGGGAGTTCGCCTGTCTAAGCCTGAGTCTAACTTAGCAAAAACATCATGTTTGAGTGCGTCCAAACATACGCTGGCCTACCCTTGCCTGAGCTTAAGTGAACTTTTGGGCGAAAAGTACTTTAGGCGAAATGACCATCTCCGTATTGTATTCACTATTTTTTTCAAATTGGCCGGGGATCAATCGGACGGGGATCAATCGGCGGGGATCAATCGCCCGGGGATCAATCGGCGGGGATCAATCGGACGGGGATCAATCGTCCTGATCCCTGTAAATTGACCGTGATTAAAATTAGACCGTAGTCATTTTGACTGTCGTTTAAATTTAATTTTTAGGTCTTTGACCACAGTCAAGAATTCAATACCCTGAAGAATTCAATACCCTTGCCCACAGTCAAGATTAGCATCAAATTCGTTTCCGTTTCTCGTCATTTTAAACGACGGTCAAAATGGCGGCGGTCAAAATTTCGACGGTCAATTTACACGACGATCAAACATAAACGACGATCAAAATCGTTGACGGTCAATTTTGTGGCGGTAAAAATTGTGACGGTCAAAATAGGCTGACGGTCAATAATGTGACGGTCAATCGCCCTGTACCCATGTGGTTGGAGTACGATCCAAGTAATTCAGGTACTATCCAGGTGGCTAAATTATGATCCAGACAGTTTGGCTACCCTTTGGCGGTTGAGAGGATTTCCAGGAGATTGGCTAACATCTACCAACACCACCTCCCCCGAGTAGTCAAAGTGCAATGCAATCAGTTGGGATACCTTCGAGGTGGTTGTGGTGTAATCCAGGCAACTGTGGTGGGATCCTTAGGTTGGGGCACCCTCCAGGCAGCTCCGGTAGAAAAAATTAGCGAGAAAGAACAAAACCACTGGTCCTCCATCTTTAAAAAAACCACTGGTCCCACTGTAACGCACGGGCATGCTCCTTTACCAAGTTTGTCGAGTCTAGACTTCATTCTGCACCTGTTCAACTGTTCATTCTACACCTGGTAGACTGCACTTTTTCGTTGACGATTGTTTAAATCTAAAGAGTAACTTTCTCAGCTGTACTATTTTTAAGTTGTGCTTCATCCAAATCGCGTATAAGCCTCGGAATGATGCGTGCAATTCTCAAACTTCCACCTCTTAGTGTGAATGCACTGGCTGGTCGCTCAAAGTAATAATTTTCAGTTTTGATACATTTCTTTCTTATTCTATTCTTATTTCGATACCTTCCTACTTGGCTTAGGTCTGATGTCCGTAGCACGGTCATTGGCATCGACCGGGGGACGCCGATTCACACGTCTCGGTTATGGAAGGCAAGCAGGTCAAGGTGATTTACTAGCTTTTCTACATTTCCGTATTTTAAACTTTAACGAGTAAATTTTCAGGTCATCGAAAAGGCTGAAGGTGCTGATGCGACTCCGTCAGTGGTGCCCTTCTCGAAGAATGGTGATCGTCTAGTTGGCGTTGCGGATGGTCAAACTCAAGTGGAAATCAAAGTTCATCAGGACGAACGTAAAATGGCTGCCGGTTGGCTTTTCCCCATTTGTTTACGTCAATCTATATCATTATTTGCAGATAAAAAGTCGCTGGGGCAGTTCTCTCTCGTCGGAATTCCTCCTGTTTCTCGCGGGGTGCCTCGAATTGAAGTTACATTCGACATTGATGCAAGTGGAATTGTAAACGTCTCGGCTTGGGATTGTGGCACAGGGCAAGAGCAGCCAAGTATGCAATTGTTCTCTTCATCAAATCCTGTTAATTGTTCTACTTTCAGTTAAAATCCGATCGTCTGGTGGTCTGTCGAAGGACCAGATCGAAAATATGGTCCGTGATGCCGAACGTCATGCCATCGAAGATACTGAGAAGAAAGAAATGGTTGAAGCCATCAATGTCCGTCAATCTGTCGAAGAACCGGGGAAGCTTCATTTTAAGGTCTCCGATGCTACTCACTGGAAGAGTGCTGCGGGAAAGAATTCGCCTGAGTCTAAGCCAAAAGAAACCAGCGAAGAGCTACGTCTCCTCAGAACCATAATAAGAATGTTGAAGTTCGGCAGAATGGTTAGTTTTAAGTTTTTGTTGCTCTTCCATGTACCGAATACTTTTTTTTATTGTAGGAAATGTATGCTTTGTGGTGTGCGTCGGTTGTTGTTGGGTATTTTGGTTTGTCATGGCTCAAGACAGGTATGCTAATGGTTTGGATAAAATTTCATCTACGTCGTAGGTAATAATCTTGTGTATTTGTAGCTATGAAGCAACCGCTTTTTAAAAAGCAGACAATGCAGACGGGCGGATATTTAATGACTACAGGTAAGGAATGATTTTAAGAACGATATGTCACAAGATTTCGTCGGCGAAATTTCGTCGCGGCCGTAATTTGGTCACATATAGTTTTTCGTCCACTATTGTCATTATGTCTTGTCATTTAATGAATTTTCTTGTTCAGACTGTGATGAAGAAATTGCCGGAGAGTACACTAGTGGGGAAATTGATCAGGATGATGTTGCTAAGGCTGATGGTGGTCAGCATCTTGCACTGTTTCTGTCAATGATTTCTGGTTATTTTAGATAAGCGCAACAAGGCTGAGCAGGCGCAGCACAAACATCCGCATCCTGAAGGTAATTTTGTTTTCATTATTTTTGCCTTTCTGACTATTCTTGGTTCAGGTGATACGCGTAGGATCGGTTAGTTTAACGCTCTCTCAATCCTTGCAATATTATGTGTATGATCATGAATCCCAATTTTTAGTCGCCACTGTCATCAAGGGAGAGGACAAGTGCAAGGATCATAGCATGCAGCACAAGAAGCACGATGATACTGGAAGAAGTTAGTGCATAAAAATGACCAAATATCACATTGCAGTCTCCTTGTCAGTTATTGTTGTACTCCAGTTGTTGTTACATGCCTTCAAATAAATATTTGTTACTGAAATTAATGGCCCTACTGTATTTTTTCAGTGATGAGTTGATTGATGGATTGACTCATGTCTGGTTGGATTGGTGAGACGAAGTTTTAATTCTGTAAGCTGGCGTAGGTCGCTGTTTATTGGAGTCATTCGAAAGTCAAACACCCGTTGAGGACACTGTTTGTGCAAAAAAATCGTTTAAAAAATTCTTTCACCAAAAACACGCAAATCTTACAGGGCAACGAATTCATCCACAAAAATTTGTACCGACACGACATGTTATGTGGCTTCCCGGTGAATTGATCCTCCAATTCTGTAGGGTAACAAGTTCGAGTCCAGGTGGTAGCAGAAATTATTTTTATCGGCTAAAATACTTTCAAGGAACTAGGAAGTCTAAGGAATTTTAAGGAAACTTCCTGGCTCTAAGGAAGTCTACTGCATGGAACGGAGTAGTGATGTAGTAATACCCAGGTATGCAGCTAGTGGTATCCAGGCATCCAAAGCCCTACACTCGGTTTTTTTCGTTATTCCTACTTTGATTCTGCTACAAGGGTGGTAGTACTCAGGTAGTGATACCTATTTACCCAGCAGGTACAACCAAGGTACCTAATTAAGAGTGCCTATGTGTATAAGTGGTCGCCTTTCAGAATTAATTATCCAGGTGTTCAAGTGGGGTTACCTACGAATAAGTGGTCGTTGTTAATGACTGCAGACTTTCGACGGCATTCAAAAAAAATTATGTATATATTGCACATTTCATAACTAATGAAAAAGCTTCTATTTAATATTTTATACGAAAAAATCATAAATTTTTCAGAAAAATACAAAAAAACGGAAGCTAGACTTTTCGGGAACATTAGATATACCGGGCCGACCAAGCCGGCCGCGGCCCGAGAGACTTTAGGCCGGGCCGAAAGAAAAGCGGCACGCACCCAGCCCTGGTTGAGCAGAAACAATTAGTTCGAGAGGTGATTTTGGGCACTTTTCACAAAATCCAAGTATGGGAAATTGAAAAAATACCGCCTTTCCTTTAATACTATATTTAACAAATCTATTGACACTGTCTTCAAGCACACACAAAATTTCCGGATTAAATATTGTAAGTGAAATAACTGAAAGATCTCATCATTTGGCATATTTTTTTTCAAGAAGCTATCATTCAACTTGATAGTGCTGCGCTCTGTCAAAATACTTCTGCTCACACCGATACATAATGTTAATATGTTGGAGATCACTCGGCTGCACTTGATCTATTTTTGAAAACTAGAAAAGATTAAGTTGCAAGTATAATTCTTATTTCATGCTTACTTGTTCACTATTCTTGGCTGTAAACTGTATCTTCACATTCCCATTAGCATCTTTATAGGTTGGAGGGTAGTGCATAACACTTTTGTGGTCGTACTTTATATCTGGTCGCAAACCTCTAATTTTTGGCATCTCATCTTCGAATCCTTAATTTAAATTTGATTTTTCAACAGGCTGGTCAGCAGTAAATCGATTTAGCTCAGCATTTTCTTCTATGCTACCAAGAAAGACTTTTTTCTGTGCTTTTTATGGTATGTCATTTACCTACATATGACATCATTGAAATGAAACCACGGCATGGCCAGAATATTCCCAGGAAGATTCCAGTTTATTCCCGGTCCAATCTTAGATTCGGACCGAAAAAATCGGTCCGAATCTTTTTGGTGTTTTTTAAGCGATTTTGCTCGATTTTTAATAATTAAAAAATAAATTTGGTTATTTGAAGATAAAAGATTCGGACCGAATCGGACCGGAAAAAAAGATTAAGACCGGGAATATTCCCGAAAAGATTCGGACCGGTCTTATTCCAACCCTATTCCCACACCAATAGTTGCGTCGCAAGATTAACGACTGTTAGATGAGAGAATGTCAGAATTTAACTCCAAGATATGCGCCTGAAGATTAGCGTTGCATCCTGACCTTCTGCAAGATCTGCGCCTCATCTTTTGCACGCCAAGATTTGCGACGCGACAATTCCGCCGCAAGTTTTACAACTGTTAGACCAGACACGGTGAGATTTGAACTCCAAGATTCACGCCCAAAGATACGCGCAAATTTTCACTTTTTTGCCTTGTTCCCCCTATGGTCCAACAAGATGATAAGATTGACCATTTTGGACCATAAGGGGGAGTACCATGACGAAAACGTAAAATTTTTCGAGAGTTTTTTTTTCGGACTACAAAAATCGCCGTCAAGATGAACATTTTGGCATTTACAGATAATTTGCTATAGGGTCAAAAATTCTTCTTTCGAGTCAAACGCATTTCAAATACCGTATTCTCTCTAATAGGCCGACACCCTCTAATAAACCGACACCCCCTACTTTGAGGGACCGTATCTCAGTCCGAAGAAAAAAAAAATTACATCGCTGTTTATTGCGTTTTCTTAGTTCCCACGAGCTCTATCGATTCCGCTTTTTCGATTTGGATTTTCACCCGAAAATGTCGAGTTCGACCCGAAATTTTCACGATTTTTGAAGGGTTGAAAAATAAACCGACATGTCGGCCTATTAGAGAGAATACGGTATATACTGTTTTGAAAAGCGACTTTACGAATATTATACAGCCGGAAAAAATTAGGGTGGTCCGCGCAAATTCAAATTGGCTCATACTGATTTGGTTTGCGAAAAGGCTGAAATATGCCACGAAAAAGATTATTTCTGCCACGAAAAACGACATACCACGAAAAAGCGGAAATGTGCCACGAAAAAGCTGAAATGTACCACGAAAAAGCTGAATTGTGCCACGAAAAAAAATATTTATGCCTTTTTCTGTCCAAGACCAACCAAATTTTGCAATATTTTGCAAGAATTCTAATTTTTTAGTCATGAAATAACTTGGATCCCTCAGAATCCCACCCCGGAATGGCCAGAAGCCCCTGAAAGTTGGTTTTTGGGGGTTTACTAAAGGGGGAGTAAACTTTTTGCGAAAATTCGATTGAGCGGATCAAAATCCCGGTCCGATCGGCTGAATCACTCAGAATTCCACCCTGAACCACTCAAAACCACCATAAACCTGGAATTCTGAGTGATTCAGCCGATCGGACCGGGATTCTGATCCGCTCAATCGAATTTTCGCAAAAAGTTCACTCCCCCTTTAGTAAACCCCCAAAAAACCAACTTTCAGGGGCTTCTGGCCATTGCGGGGTGGGATTCTGAGGGATCCAAGTTATTTCATGATTAAAAAATTTGAATTCTTGCAAAATATTGCAAAATTTGGTTGGTCTTGGACAGAAAAAGGCATAACTTCTTTTTTTCGTGGCACAATTCAGCTTTTTCGTGGTACATTTCAGCTTTTTCGTGGTATGTCGTTTTTCGTGGCAGAAATAATCTTTTTCGTGGCATATTTCAGCCTTTTCGCAAACCAAATCAGTTTATGCCATTCAAATTCCGCAAATTCCTGTGCTTATCAAGTTTCATGGTCTTTTAATTTGGAATATTTAATCAAAATTATAAGCAAAATTTGGCACTGTACCCGGTTGTTGTACCCGGTCATAATGTGTACCCGGTCGTTGGTATACCAGAGATACATTAAGAAAACATGGTAAAACAGTCAGAATAGGGTACTTTCCTGTTATCTCGAATCATTTTTGGATGTATTAGTTAACATTCTCAAGTATTTCACCTTGAAATACGAACTTATTTTTCCCTATCCCTTGCAATGTGGAGTGTGCTGGTCTTGGCCGCTTCGCGCCCAACCCTTGGTCGTGTACAACATCCGAAATTTTATTAATTTTTATTAAATTAAGAACAGCCCTACAATGCCCTACAATAATGTTATTATATTTTGAAAGTATGAAGCGGGATATCATATTGTTATGTGGGTACAGATTGCTGTACACGACCAAGGTTGGCCGCTTCGCGGCCATGACCAGCACACTCCACATTGCAAGGGATAGGGAAAAATAAGTTCGTATTTCAGGGTGAAATACTTGAGAATGTTAACTAATACATCCAAAAATGATTCGAGATAACAGGAAAGTACCCAGAATAGTTGGTATAATATGTGGCCTTTGCTATTTTCCCTTACTAATGCAGCATTTATGCATTGAATTTTACAGTTTGATCTGTTCTTTCGTGATAGGCCTGTTGTAAAGCTTTTTTAAACCAAATACTTGCCGGGCTCTATATTTTCTTGATGAACAGTTATGTAGTCATCCCTATCTTCTCGTTGATGCTCATGCAGTCTGCCAAGAACGTGAAACAGCTCATGAGCTATGCTTGAACCGTCCTTTTCGCCAAATTTTGGATCAAAATTAGCATTTTGATGATAAGAATATTCACTGAATCCTGTACAGGCCCAATAGCTTAACAATTTTTTTGTCATATTGTGTATAGTTAAACTGTGAAGTATCTAACCCTTCTGGTTTTGCAGTCATAACCAAACATGTTGTTGACCAGTGGAAGGTATAAATTTAGCACATGTGTTTGCATTAATCAGATCCATGGTTTTACGAATCATTGCTTTCTGCTTTTTACCTTAAAAATCCAGCACTCCACTGTGATAACTGAAAGGGTGGAAACCATTTGCTAAAGTAAACAATCACCCCCTGGCCTGAAAATGCTCAAACTGGTGTCCTAATGGCATTTCAGCTACTTTCAACTGGAAAAAGCAACAAAAAATTAGTGGGAAGACACTTTTTAGCATTTTTTGACAATTTTTTTTTGCATTTTTACCTTGGGGGACCAAGGTAACTCTCAAGCCCCGTGCGCCCCCGAAGGGGCACTCACTTACCTTAGACATGATTCCGAGCAAGACTCTTGATCAAAATGTATATAGAGACTCTTTTTGCTCAGTTACAGTGACCAAAACAGGGTAAAAACCACCAAATAAGATATCTGAGTACCCTCCAGAACGGCCAAAAGGTCGATTTTTGGTCAAAATTTTTTTTTTGTGGAAAGTGCTTTCCCAATCGTTTTTCATCTCCTCTATACGTAAAAGTGGTCAAATCGCGTAAAAGCAAGGTTTAAACCGGTTTTCGGGCCAGGGGGATTCTATACTCCGGCCAACCATTTTTAACACGGGCATTCCTGACTTTACCCTTGCCCATCTTTCAATGAGAACCCGAATATCACAAAATTTAGCCTCCCAACTAGAGTGTGTTGCCTTCGAAACCGGATACGTGTTTAGCATGGCCGATTGACGAAAGTGAACAAAACTGCAGAATTTACGTCAAATATAAGAACAAAATAAGGAAAAAAAAATTCTTGCATGAAAAATGCGAAAAGTTCCATTTTTGAGACGTTTTACGTCGCAAATGAAAGCTGAAAATCTTCTCTTTCATACAAATTAGAGAAATTTACTAAAAATTAAGATAGATTAGAAAGGGCAGCCGACGATTGCGCAAAATCAAATTGCGCAATGTTCAAATTGCGCAAAAATTCAGATAACTTTCACCATCTTTGTTATGAACACTTCAATTATTTGTAGGACCTTTTTAAAAAATAATCCTTAGAGTTCAAACAAAGGAGTCAACAGTCGCGGTATTTGCATTTGCGCAATTTGACTTTGGCGCAATTCGCATTTGCGCAATTTGAACATTGCGCAATGTGAATTTGCGCAATTTGATTTTGCGCAATCGTCGGCTGCCCATTAGAAATTAGAATTAGAAGATTAGAAATCTAGAAGCCATATGAAGTTTATAACCCATTTTTCTAGTTAAATTCTAAAAGTTTTTTTCAGTTTCCAGGAAAATTTATTTGAATTGTTAATGAGTCACCTACTGCCCATTTTGACTACTCTGAAAGGCGGTGTTCCCCTCTCAATAAAGCCTTTATTCCCTTTAAAAATGGTGGCCAATTCAAACTTTTTTTATTTTTTATTTTGAGAAAAAGTGTTTTTTTAATGCTAAAACATTTTTTGTCGACGTTCATCACCAAACAAACCATGAACGAGATGATTGTGGGCATTTTTGAACGTTGCACACATGTGTACTGCGGCGCGAAACAAGTATGAAAAATGATATTGAGCACTCAAAAATCATTTTCGGGGGTCTCCACCGCCACCTTTTCAAAGCACGTAATCTTCCGTGTAAGACCGACTTTTTGATATGACTGTCGGCTAAATCGAACTATACCCCCACATCTCAATTAAACTATACCCCCACGCTTTTTTTGCCTTGGTCTCCCCCGTTGTTTTTGTGATTTTTTTGCCTAAGCCTAAAAGATCACGAAAAAACAACAGGGGGGACCAAGGCAAAAAAATGTGGGGTATAGTTTAATTGAGATGTGGGGGTATAGTTCAAGTGCTCCTGACTGTCTTCCTTAAACTTGCTCAGGAAGAAAAAACACTGAACTCACTAAAATGATTATCCGCAAACACATAAGGAATATAGTGTTCACCATTAGAACTTCTGGGCCATAAATAAATATTTTCAGTAATGTAAACATCAGTGTCCAAGGCTTCAAGTCGATCTATATAGTGATCACTAAAGATTTCCACCATCAGACTAGGCAGTTGAAGTTGCTTATGTAAAGTAGAATATTTACTGATTGATTGGCCCATCATGAATGAATAATAAGAAGACTTCAGACACAAAATAGCTAAAATTTTTAGATTACTTAGACGTAAAACTTTAGAAATGATAAGATTTAGATAAAATGAATTACCGTATATCCTCTATTAGAATGCCCTCTCTAATACAGGGTTATTCAAGAAATTGTAACACTTTCAAACTGCCATAACTTTTTATCCCGGCACGATTTCGAAATTTTGTAAACGCAGATCGACTCAGAATTTCATGGCAATTTTTTTGGTATATAATGTCAAAATCACGATTTTCGCTTGGTCCCCCTGTGGTTTTGGTCTTACCCATCCAGAGGCCATCCACAGACCAAGACCAAAACCAAAAGTAGAAGGCCTCCCTTGAGGACCTATATATCAGCCTAGAAAAAGAAATTCGCAAATCTGTTTTTCGCGTTTTCTTAGTTAGCACGAGCTTACCTGATTCCACTTTTAAAATTTTGGTTGAGCACGCGAAAATCTCAAAATCGACCCAAATTTTTTCCGACTTTTTTAGGGTTGAAAAATAGAAGGCCCGGGCCTTCTAATAGAGAATATACGGTATCCGCACCTAACTAGGTGCTATGTGAAAGGAAGATTACATACGACCGGTAAGTTTTCTTAAGATTATGTGTTAATTGCTGTACAGAGTGTCCAACAAAAATTCCAGCAGTTCTGAAACTTTATTCGTCAATGGTTCCTGCGCACCGTCCGAAATAAAGATTTCGGGCGTAATGAAGGATGTTAAAATAACGGTTGTGAGGCCGGTACCGAGTCCTCTCATTCTACCGTAACCCTGGGTGGTCTAGCCCAGTGATGTTTTGATTAGAATAGCAAAACATTAAGAAAATTTTGATTAACGGAATTTTTAAAATTGCAGACATATTCTAGCCAGTAAATCGACTTTTTACTAAAAGTATCTTTGTGGTCATTTTTCACTACTCCAATCAATTTTTCTGGCATAAAATGTTTTTTGTTAAACTTTAAATCGAGAATAATTTTTGTTGATAATAAATGGGTTTAGTAATTTTTAATAATAACTAGGGGCTCAGGGACAGATATTTTCAAAATATAGTTGAAAAAAGTATATTAGCTAATTGTTATTTTAAAACTTTGTTGTATTTTAAACGCGCTACGCGCGTCGTACTAATGCTAGATGGCCGCTTAAAGCGGCCAAAATTTTACAACCAAATATAATTCAAATTTAAAAATTTATCTTGTACAATTTGATTATGGATTTTACCAGATATTGAAAATATAATAAGTTTCTAAGCTAATGCGTACAACAAACTTGAAATTTCGAATTAGACTTACCAAAATTCAACCGAGCCCGGGGTCCATGCAGGACACCCAACCCAGCCCGGATTTTCGTGCCTATTTTCACGACATCCAACCCAGCCAGGGATCTCATACCTCCTATCAAGACATCTAACCCAGCCCGGGCTCTAATGTCCATTTTCAGGACATCCAAGTGGGTTCTCATCTCAACCCAAGTGGCCTGGGTTCTCATACTAATTTAAAGACATATAACGCAACCTGGAATCCTATGCCCATTTTCACATTGTCCACAGTACCAAACCACTTCAAGCAATTTGCCTGAACAACAGCGTTTTGCCTTGACTTAGGCATTTTCCCCTGTCGACATATCAATACCACTTCAGGCAATTTGCCTAAACAACACAGTTTTACGTCCTTTCAGGCATTTTGAACCCATTCACATCACTATACCACCTCAGGAAATTCGCATGATAAACACCGCTCTGCACTGCTTCAGGCATTTCCACCCTGTCTACATATCTATATCACTTCAGGTAATTTCCTTGAAGAACACCGAAAATATCGCGTATCTTAAAATTTTAGCAAAATTTTTTTTAAAAAGTGCCCGGAACATACCGAACAAAGAGCTTTGCAGTTAAATGAGTTTTTTTTCTATAAGGGTGATAGCAGGTGGACAAAAAAGGCTCGAAAAAAGAAATTCGGGGTGAGACCTAAAAAGCCAAGTTTTTAGTCAAAAGGACCTGCACATACCTCACCTAAAATCGGATTTTAAGGCCAGCTTGAAAAATGAGCAAGACCACTTCCCTTGATGGAAACCCTGTTTTAGGCCGATCTTGGAATTTTTCTTCCAAAACCACAGGGGGACCAAGCTGATTTTGTGGGAAAATCATTTTTTCCTCCCTTTTTAGCTTTTTTTGGAAATTTTGTTTTTATCGCCCCCCCCCCCCAAAAAATCGGAAAACCAAAAAAAATTTTTGCCGTGAAAAATTGGAAAAAAAAGTTGAGCTAAAAAAAATTTTCCGAACTGCATAACACATAACTGATTACATAACTGATCCATCAGCCATGGGTTATTATTATGGAAGCCGGATTCACAACCAACTTCAGCTTCCTTTTAGGAGAAAACACATTTTTGTATCGAAGTTTCCCGAGTCACAATCGGGGTTCCATTATCTGTAAAGTTCACTTAATCGTCGCCACTCCAGGAATAAAGTCTAATGAATTCAACCCCGCAGACATCAATCACGTCATTCAGCCAGGGTTGGAGTACAGCTGGTGCATTGCAGAAAATACCAAGACAGCCGGCCGAAAATTTATAACATAGGAAAGTGCGGTAGACGACCGTCCACAAGCGCAGGGTAGCAGATGGTAGCCGTCTAATTCTTTTAATGATTTAGTAGTAAGCCAATAGAGAGATCGCCACTCCTACTTACATTGCCCAATTCTAACATTAGCCCGGGGAGGAACGATAGACACGGTATAATTAAAAACTTGATGTGCTAAAAACAATTTTATTCAGTCCATTACATTACATCGCAATACACTTGTGATAGGGAAGCAATACTTCATTTTGGTTACTGCTGCTTCTGCTGGAGGTCAATTCGGCTGAAGATCTTTTCGAAGAAGCACACTAATGGGCTAATAAAACAAGATTGTCACTAAAGCACTCACTAATCAACGAGAAAGCAATGTCTGAATACATGATCATAGCCACGGCCACTGGGACAGTCGAAGCAATCGCCTGTAATTTAAACTGTAATTTAAACACAAGAAAGAATTGCTCTGGAACAGCTGTATCAACAAATCAGGAGAATTTGGTCGAAGAAAAGAAGCATCACGGTCATTTTCCAGATACAGCTCTTGTTGAAGTTGGCTTTTTCAGTTCTTTTGGATAAATGTTTTACCTTATGCTTTAAGTTAGAAAGCAGGTCTCGGAAGCGGTCCTAGCAGCAGAAGTCAATCGCGACCCACCGGTGAGAAGCATAATAGATATTGCGTTCGGCGGACTGGTGGGCGAAACTCTTCTTGCGATGCCAGCAAAAGATACTTCGATAGATGATGGAATTGATCAGCTTGAGGCAGCCAAAGATGACTTATGCAGGAGGGAGGTCATTCCGCACGATTCAATCAACCATGTCAATAGTAGGTCATTAGTCGTATCCACAATCCCTTTGCGCGTGTCACAGGTGGAATGAGGTCTCAGAGAGCAATCTACTCCGGGAACCGAATCCAGCAGCTGGCTATCAACTACGCGAATGGATAAGGGCAGACTCGAATGGAAGTTTTGGTCTCAATTGGAGCCCATCTTGAGAAGTATCACAGTAGTTGAATCATGAATTTATTGTTATTAGTGTCGTTGTTACGTATTCCAAAAAAAAATTAAAGTGGTGTAGATAGTTATCGATGAAATTTGTCGTGATTATGTCAGAAAAAAATGGAACAGCGTTTTGAGAACAGAATTGAAAAGCTTTAGAATTTTCGGAATTTTTGAAGAAATTTGGTAAAAATTTAGAGCCTTCTAATTTTAGTAAAATCATGGCGTATTTGCATCCGCGCAGTTTGATATATACAGAGGATGACTGAATATTAGATCGTAAACGCACAAAGATGACATAGGTAGAGTACTCGAAAAAACTCTAAGGATGATTTATTAAAAAGGTCCTACAAATAATTGGAGTGTCCATAACAAAGATGGTAAAAGTTATCTGGGAACGGTAGAAATTCACGGTAGAAACAATGGAGCGACTCTAATTGAGGATCGAATGTTGTATATTGGGGTTGTAAAGGTTGTATGCCCGTGGATGATCGTAGGTTGGATTGATAGATTAGATTTTTAGAATAGTGAAAGGATGAAGATGATAGAATGATTAAATGGAAAAGTCTTGCAATAGTAGATCCCTCTAATTTTGATAAAGTTGTAGCGCTGTTTACATTTGCGCAATTTGATATCTGCGCAATTTACACTGGCGCAAATAGATTTTGGCGCAATTTGCATTTGCGCAATTCGCATTTGCGCAATTTGAACATTGCGCAATGTGAATTTGCGCAATCGTCGGCTGCCCGATTAGCTGGAGACCTCTTGCATGCCATAAGTGATTCATAAAGCGAGGTCCTGCTTCTTTTAGCTCCTTGTTGCACTTCTTCTTAGCTTCCTACAAACAATTTTTTCGCACTGTTGTTCTTTGTTTTTAGTTACATTGACTATGTTTCGTCGAATGCTTTTCAACATATGCCACGCATCAAAATCATGCTCGAGCTCAGGTTTTTCGGATGCCATGTAAGCGCGAATTTGTAAGTGTCTGTCTGTAGTAACAGACTTGATGATTATGCCAGATTCCTCAAGTGCTTGTATGCAGCGCTTTACTCCTTCCAGTTCCATTCTTGTTGAAACATTGCCTGTGATATTTGTTAGGGATGAGTTTTGTTATAAGTTTTAGAGAACCTGTCTCTTTCTTTTGCACTGCCTCAAATCTTATAACTTGCTTGCTTTCATTGTCAATAGCTGCAACACAACACAATTCTGCACTGTATCCAGGACTGTCGTACTGTCCATCTAACGAAATGTGAATTGGATTCTAAAATGACCTCTAGAATCTGTTTGGGTTTTTCTCTAAATACCAGAATGCTTCTTTCAATTGTTTGTGCTATTAATTTTTGCTCTTTTTCTTCATATATCTTATTGACAGTCTGCCAAACAAATGACCGTGCTAATCTCTGATAAGTTGAAACGCTGAGACTTGCAATCCCAGCACTGTCAAAGAAAGCAGACAATTCCTATTAGAAGCCATGGAAGGGTTGTAAAAGAGAGATAATAATACCGGATAGGCGACAGGGGCGACTACTGCTGCAGCTACAACACGCAAAGTTCCTTTTTTATTGCGAGGTATCACCAACACGCTTTTGCCCACTCCAGTACTTTTTCGTACGGCAGTTACCGTATTTCCTCTAATATACCGACATGTCGGTTTATTTTTCAACCCCTCAAAAATTGTGAAAATTTTGGGTCGATCTCGACAATTTTGGATGAAGATCCAAAATCGAAAAAGCGGAATCGATAGAGCTCGTGGGAGCTAAGAAAACGCAAAAAAAAGCGATGTAAATTTCTTTCTTTGGACTGAGATACGGACCCTCGAAGTAGGGGGTGTCGGTTTATTAGAGGGTGTCGGTATATAGAGGAAATACGGTATTGCAGAAAAACTTCACATTTAGATTCGTTGCTTTCTGCGAGATTAAAATAATCTTTGACCACACTCAAAGCACCGATTCAAAAGATCTTCCAATTGTTCGACCTGCACAATTACAAATTTGGGCTTTTCAAGGGATCCCAACACGTCTTCCACGTCGGCATCAGTTATCAAAAAGTCTTCAACCAACAAACAATCATTTCTAGCAGCCATTTTAGATTTTTCATCGGTATCTGGAACTAAAATATAGTTGTGAAAACTTTGAATGCCCTTACTACATCGGTAATTGGTAATTAAGATAAAGGCAGTTCAAAAGAGCTAGTAGTAGAGGAAGGAAACGGCAGCTCAGCTGAAGGAACGAGTTGAGATGAATAATTAGCTTCAGTACTCGACATAATCGCAGAAAGAAGATGAAAAGAAGAAGCTACAGTAGACAGATTCTGTAAAGAATTCCACCCTTGTAAAGGTGAGAAAATAAAAATAAAATACTTTTGGTGGAATTATTTTAGCTCCCGGTACAATGCTCACTATTCTGTGACCACGCCTGACGAGATCATGGTTAGAGAAATGGCTGTAACACACAATGACTCTTTGGCCGGCGAAAGTGCATCATAATTTTGAGAAGTTTGGTATGGCAATAGTCTAACATCACTTATAGAAATACGTACACAAAGAGCGCTACCCACTTTTTTCTGGCATACAGGACACACCATTTTATGGCGAAGTTGTATGATTGATAAATCTAAGAGAAGAATAAGATGAACTGCGAAAAAATCCAGCCACTGTACTGCAAAAAACTAAGATGATTACAAAAAGGTAAACCAGGCATAGTAAAAAATGCCAAAGCGCATTCCAAAGCTTTTTATTTTACAGTACATTTCACAACTATCAAAGCAAGGATAATATAAATAGAGATCAGATAAATAGATGACAGCAATTGTAATTTGAAAACCAATGACGACGGCAAAAGAATCTAAAGAGACCACGAAGAGGGGGACGGCAAAAATTATATGAAAAGACTTATCTAATTCCAGCACAATCTACCAGTTTCTGACTTTCTATTTGCTTCTCAGATCATTCAAAGCACGGGAAACCAAAATTCTTCAAAAAGATCTGAAGAAGACTAAGAAGACAACGACGGCAAAAGCCATATGAAAAGACTTATCTGATGATTTTTATAAGATGGTGAGTCTTGCCCGATGACGAAAATACAGGATACTAGCACTCAGATAATGCAAAGCTTGAAAGCCAATGACGACGACAAAAGAGTCTAAACAAAACCACAAAGAGGGTGACGGCGAAAAAAACATAAAAATACTTATCTAATGTGAAGGCAATCTAGCGTTCGGACCCAGTAAAGAAATCCTCTGATGGATGGACGGACAACCCTGTAAAATCGTGGAAACATGAATAAGAACAACAGATATAAAGAGGAGAGAATGGAGAGAAAAAACTTCGTGAATTTTCAAATACAAATTTAAATCTTTTTCAAATCTCTGGCACGCCTGGTTCGCGCCTTTTCTTTTTTGAAAATTGGGGCAGCGACATATTGCGCAATATTAAATTACGCCATATCAAATTGCGCCACATTCAAATTGCGCCGCCGCAAATTGCGCCGCCGTAAATTGCGCCGCATTCAAATGGCGCCACCGCAAATCGCCCCGCATTCAAATTGCGCCATTGTGTAGTGTAATGAAACATCTCCATTAAACCTTTCAAAATTCTCGTCTTAACCTGTTTTCATGTGCTCTAACGATCAGTTTAGCAAATGGTCAGAGTATTTCATACTGAAAGAGGCTTCTTTGGCTTCTTTTTGGCTTCTGCAATGGCTATTCAATGAGTTTTGATTTTTTCTTGAGCGTGGATATAAATCATAATGTTTAGTCGTCTCCACAATCCGTTGGCGCGCGTGACAGGTGGAATCAGGTCGAAAAAAGCAATCTATTCTGCCGATGAAATTAAGCAGCTGGTTACCAACTACGTCGATGGTGGTGGGCAACTTCGGATGGAATTCCTTGTCTCAATTGGTGTCCATCTAGAAAAGTACCAAAGCAATTAAATCACAATATTTATGTCACACTGTTGTGCTTTTTTCGGTGTATTGTTATGCATTTCTCGAAACGAAACAACAGATATAAAAGGGAGAGAATGGAGAGAAAAACTTCGTGAATTTTCAAATACAAAATTTTAATCTTTTTCAAATCTCTGGCACGCCTGGTTCGCGCCTTTTCTTTTTTGAAAATTGTGTTGCATCTTACACGAGCATGCCTCTTTAACGAAACGTTTTGGCGGTCCCTACTGGAAAAGTCGACACTCGATTTAGCGAACGTCCACAAAATTGTCTGAAAATTCATGATCAAAACTGAAAAATACCGTTTTTTTCGAAAATTGACGTCTTTTTCTGGAAAATAACGTTTTGTTTCCAAAATCTGCCGTTTTTTTTCAAAATTTGAATTCGCGATATTATGCTATGCCATTTTGAGCAAGACTAAGATATTTAGGACGTAAACGAACCCCACATTGGAAGAAGGGTGCAACGATTCCCAAGATCGCTGAGAATGAGTTGGATCTTTGCCCGAGCCACCTTATTCACCCACTGACGCAAACACTGACTGCTATTTGAACCGCTCTCTCAAAAATTGGCCGGTGGATCAGGTTTTCGGAGGCTGTCAGGAGATAAAAGTTACTAATTTTTGATCTGAGTCTTGTGAGGTTTATTTCGAGGTGTCTGTTGGATCTGATTATTTGTCGATAAATAATTTAATGAATAAAAAAGTTGCAAAAACTCAAAATGCGCCCATTACCGAAATGCGCCCATTATCTCGCCGATTAGTCAACTTTACAAAAAACAGTTTTTAGGGGTCGGAAGATAATTTATCTGGCTTTCAGATGAGATATAAACTTCATTCAGCATATGTTAGCATGGCTAAGATACCGTATTTCCTCTAATAAGCGCCCTCCCCAAATCCGCTATTTCTTAAATTCATTCTCCTCCTTTTATACCGGGTTTTTGTTTTCGAACGCCACATATGTTATATACCAAAATGTAGCTGGGAATCTGCGCTACATTTTAGTATATAACATATGTGGCGTTCGAAAACAAAAACCCGGTATAAAAGGAGGAGAATGAATTTAAGAAATAGCGGATTTTGGGGAGGGCGCTTATTAGAGGAAATACGGTAAATCGATTTTCATGATTAGACTCCGAATTAGACTTTTAGAAATCTACTTTTTAGTTGGGATGCTAATTGGCTGATTGCTTGGCAAATATTTTCCTACTTATTCTTGTGGTTACTTTTATCACGTAAATGATATGTTTGGGCGCATTTTGGTATATGACAGTCAAAGCACAGGAAAACGGAAAAAAATTTACGGGCGAAAGTTTGCCGAAAAATGAAAATTTAGAGTTTAGCCACCTCTGGGGCAGTCTAAAGTCTAAATTTTCATTTTTTGGCAAACTTTCACCCGTAAAATGTTTTTCCTTTTTCCTGTGCTTTGACTGTCATATACCAAATATACCAACCTAATTTTCAAATTGTCAATTAAAAAATATTCAGGCTTCGTAAATCAGAACATTTTGTGCACTTTTCTTTAGATTATTCAAAAAAAAGAATTCAAAATAGTTTTGACTAGTTTAATATTCTTCCATACGAGACAAAACTAATTTTGAATCGCCACTTTTCCTTTTTACTGTTCAAAAAACTTTCATTCTTACACTTCTCGCAAGCAAAATGCCCTTCACTTTTTGACCTGATCTAATTGGTTCTTGATACATTTGTCTGTCTAGATGGAAATTGGTTGATGTGTACAGATAAAATGTTATCTATACGGCAATCTTAATAATCAGTCGTACAGGCTGTTTCCATCCGATTTGGCGCTACAGTCCATCCTTCCTATAGTGACACCCCTTGGGACGGGCCTCGGGGTGTCACTATAGCGGTGTGTCACTATAGCGGGTGTTTTCAAAGAACATCTTCAAAAGTGTCACTATATCGAGGGTTTCGTGTATGCTAATACAATCAACAAAAATTTTTTCCAGTTTACGGTCTGAAGCCTTTTAACTGAGTTTTTAAATTCTTTTGACAGCTCTGATGCGTCAGTATTGTCCAAAATATTGCAAAAATTTTGATTTTGCTGGTCGAAGGCTGGTCAAGCAAACACTATGACTTCGTCATTTAGACTAGCAACTCTGGAATTAGCGTACACATTTTTCATGATCTAAATCGAGAGTTGTATACCTAAAAAGCGGTACTAATTCGGTTTACACCCCACCCCCAGTTTTTGGGTTTATCGGTTTCTATGTTGCGACAAACATATTTTATTTATTCACATACATACAGTTCAACAATCTGAGACCATAAATAAAACATACTATCATTTCCACTGAACTTTCGACGCCAAACAAAATCTGAGACATAACTTTTAAAAACAGAACGATGTGTGCCATATTCTAGCTTGTGCCTTCTCTTGAACTTCTGCCATGTTGATTCGATCGTCTGAGTGTGCGCTCCAGTCTCCGGATTGACGAAATTGACTGAGTGATTGACGGTGAAGTGACGGAACTCATCAGGCAGCTGTTCAATTAGACTCACTCCATTGCGATTGTTGATGTAGCCCGACCAACAGTCTGACATGATTGTAGTTCCTAAAAAGTAGTAGAAATTCATGAGCGGATTAAGACACTAAAATAAACCTTTGAAAACACAGCGACGAAGAAGGTTGAGGAGAGTTTCGGCATTCCTTCTTTCAACTGGCCACATAAAGATTTCTCCTAAAAAAAATATTTATTTAAAAATAAAAAATGGGGTGGGTGTAAACCGAATTAGTACCTTTACAAACCATAGTGCAAACCATAGTGTTTTTTTTTAGAATAAATTCGATTAAATCAGTCATTTCAATAATGCCGAAAAATTGCACTACTATTGCAAATATTAGTCACAGCTGTAGTACAGTTCTGAACTGTACTACAGTTCTTCAACTACACTATAGTTTTTCGACAGTATTTACATCACTGGGTTAAACATTGGCAACGAAAACAAAGTAAAATCCACGTAATTAGTATCGAAGAAATTTACGGAGAGCTTAAAATTTGTTCTTAAATGAAATTTTACTTAAAGATGCAACTTTAATTAAAAACCTGACATGTGTCACTGTATCGAGGGTTTTTTTATTTGTTGGGATTGGCCCTGGGGTGTCACTATAGCGAAGGTGTTCCTATAGCGGTCTGTCACTATAGCTGGGGTCGACTGTACTTGGTTTACAACCCGTACTAATTTCACCTTTTTATAGAAAAAAGTAAAGTTTTAGGGGCATTTAAAAAATTAATGAGGGGGTGGTATTACCGAGTAGCGTTCAATTTCATATTTCTGTATTCTGCATGTATGTGTGCTTCAATTTTCATTTATGATTCATATTTGTCTTAGTTTGTTAGGCATACCGTATTTCCTCTAATCTAACTAAGCACCTGTCCTCATTTTCGACTAGAATGTCAAAGTTGAGGCCATTTTCGATTGACAATTTCAGAATTTTCGGGCGCATTAATGAACGCACCCCCTCTAATTAACGCATTTCCTGGGCTCCAGAGGTTTACTTGAAAGCTCGGAGCAGGAGCCGGAGCTGAAAATTAAAAATCTGGGAGCTGGAGCCGAAGCCGTAAATTAAGGATTTCCCAAGACTGCCCTGGAGGGAGGTTGAAAAATAAACGCACGGGAGATTTAATTAGAGGAAATACGCTACTTTTTATTCATAGAACAGTCGTAAATCGGTCAATGGGAAATTGGGAAAAAAAGCTAAATTTTCGAGGCACTTTTGTTACGTGCTAAAATATTATCCTCATGCTCTAAATAAAGGAGTGGGGGCTACCTTTTGTCATTGATTTCTAATGTGTCTAAATAACTGGTTGCCGTTGTTCACTTTCTACCTCCAATAGATCGTAAGGACCTGCGCTCTACCTCCAAAACAGTCTAATAGCAAAAATATCAGCCGTTGTTCAGGATATCAGGAGGTAGAAAATAATAATACTTTAGCAATAAAAGTCCCCCTTCCTCTTAACAGCCTGATACGACAGGGCTTATTAGAGCATTTATGGTAAGTGAACCGAAAAACTAATCGGAAAACTAATTTTTACCTCCAAAAGTCTTGTTTTTGTAACCGCATCCTTTCAAGTTCAATTTTGTTTTTGGTGAATATTTTTTGCCTTATTTTTTGAGAGCTTTGAGCTTCAGTTAGACCAACTTCCTTTGATCGTCCTGACTCAATATTTAAGCCAATTCTGCCAGCGTGTATTGCAAATCGACGCGAATTTCGATGATTTGGTTCTCGCGATCTTTAAACTTCATGAGCTGATTTTTTTTGATTTGGGGTTCTGAGTTTCGGCATATTTCAAAAAGTAGTTTTCAATTTTTAAAAGTTGCTTCAAATTGTGAAAATTTTGATTGAAAAAATCGGTAATTTTTGACAAGCTTACAAGCATTTCGATCAAAATTTTTATTTGTTGTAGATCAATACTGCGTGATAGAACAGACTAAAAGCTAAAAAAACTCATTTTGCAGAATAATTTTGTCATGTAAGAACGCTAAGATATAGCTTGTGTTAAAAAATTTCTCCATTGCGGAAAAATTTAGGAAAACATGAAAGATTCAAATTCGTTTTCTTGGCATTCTTTTTTTCCTTATCTTTTTTCAACAATTGTCAGGAAAGTTTTTACTCAAAATATACCTGAGAAAATATACTACATTTTGAGTGGTAACTTGGTCAGATATTATGCACAAAAAGTGGGTCTAAAAACTACAAAATTAGTTGAAAAAGGACAAAACCCAATTTCCAAAAGTTGTTGAAATATTGAGATTTTAGTCATCTTAACCTTTTTTTGATTTCATGTTATAATAAGACCGGCACTTGTTGGGTTGGGGGGGGGGGATGGGTTGGCGAGTTTCAGTTATTTAAAAATAGTGTTTAAAGACTCCTAAGTAATCTTTGTATGCTTAAAACGATAAAAAGGTCATTTTCTGACATTTTTCCACACGAAAAATAGATTTAAAAAAAAATTTTTGGCCAAAGTTCGACTTTTTGCCTTGGTCCCCAAGGCAATCCAACCTGAAAGGGTACCTGGATACTCCTAAAAGATGGAATTTGAACATAATTTTGTTAGCTGGGGCCTACCGCATAAAGAAGCTTTGGTATGCATACATTTTTATGCATCCAGAGTTACTCCGAGTGATTGGCACTCTAAGGTAGGTGTGTGTGCGCATCTCAACTCCAAGCCCCCGAAGAGGGCGCAGGGGGCTTGGTTGGTTAGAGATGCGCGCACTCACTTACCTTAGGCATAATTACGAGCAATAGTCTTAATCAAAAATTCCTGAAGAGACTCTTTTTGCCCAGCCCCAGTGACCAAAACGGGGTAGAAAACCGTAATACAAGGTAATTTGCCTTGGCCACCCAAGGCAAAAAGTCGAATTTTGGCCAAAAATTTTTTTCAAAAAATCTATTTTTCGTGTGGAAAAATGTCAGAAAATAACTTTTTCATCGTTTTAAGTAGGGTTGGACGCGGTCGGGTAATTTGGCTCAACCCGGTTCCCGGGTACCCGGGTTTTCACGGACCCGGTTCTCGGTTCGGGTAGCATTTTACCGGTCGGGTACCCGACCGGGTATGCGGGTAATGGCAACTTAACCTTGGAACCTTTGGAGCCTATAGAGATCCTTACATTTGAGATACAGTCAAACCTCTGTATAACGGCACCTCTGTGGACCGGCCTCAGGGTGCCATTATAGAGAGGTGCCGTTATCAGGAGGTGCCGTTATAGACATGGTTTTTGTAAAAGATCCGTGAAGGTCGAGGGAGACCAATGAGAAAAATTCAGACCCTTATTGTGAGTTTGAACCCTGGCCCTATCCTTCAATGGAATAAGGGCAAGGTTCGTTACCGTCCTTTTTAAAAAGATTTGTCCTTTTTTCGGGACCCAAAATCGTTTTTATTTTTGAAGTTTTTAGTCAAAATCTTTTTTTTTTCGCTTCAAAATAGCATTAAGCATTGGATAAAATGAAATAAATCTTTTTTTTTACCCAAATGTTCTTTTTTCGAAATTTTTCATTACGAGCCCTGAATAAGGGTGTGTTCCTTACCCACTCCCCCCTGATTTCTGGTGAAATTTCCAATGAAATTACCAACCGAGATACGGTTTACTGAACACAAAAAGTGGCAAATTAATCATAACAACACTGCTAGCAACCTGCTAGCAACAATCTACACTTAGAAATGACTTAGAAATAACTAGGGTTGTAAACATGCTCGAGCAGATTGGTTTGAAGCATATACTCGAGCATTTGCGTTTTTTTCGAGCGTATTCGAAATATGCTCGACATATTTTGACCGTTAACTGTGGCCGTACAGTTAACTGTACAATTAAACTGGTTTCTATTTCAAGGGTTGACTGTGGCCGAGCATATGCTCGAAATTGACCAATCTGCTCGAGCACATGCTCGTTTCACAACCCTAGCAACAACTGTGTGCCATTTTACAATACGATCCTGTCGAGACAATTTTCGACTTACAAACTTCAATCAAATTTTCAAAGTTTAAACTTCAAACTTAAATTAAACTTTCAAATTAGCAATTCTATCCAATGCTTATTTGGAACCGGAACCGGTCGGTTCCTGGACCCGGTTCTCGGTTCTTCCGGTTCCTGCACACCCGGTTCTCGGTTCGGGTAATTTTGCCAAAATAGCTCCGGTTCGGTTCGGTTCCCAGTTCGGGTACCCGACCGCGTCCAACCCTAGTTTTAAGCATATAAAAATTACTTACAAATCGTTTAAACACTATTTTTAAATAAGTGAAATTTTACGTTTAGTTGTCATTGCTAAACAAAGATGTTGAAGCGCAAATGTGCTGGATCTGATGTGTTCTGTGAGAAAAAGCCAGCTGTAAAAGTGGTTTAATCTTTCTCAGCTTTGCTTTTTACATAACTCTTGGAGATTTCAGAAAACGCCAAAAGATTGTGCCAATACTGCCCTTAAAACTCTTTCTCTTGATCGAAAAACAAGTGCCCCAATTGATTGTCTGCACGAAGATGCCTTGGTGCGTTTCCAAGCTTAACCTTAGTGTTGTGAAATGAACGATTCTCCACAATTCTCCAAAATATTTCTGGCAGATTAGAAATCAGAAAATTAATATTTTCTGCGAATTTCCGAGAATTATTATTTCCCACCTAACTTTTTTGGCAGGCAATGAGTAGAAAGCAGATCTATATGTTTTTGCATATGCATATTCTCAGGTTCAAGTGAGGGGGGGGGCAGTAGGTAGGGGCTCAGGTTCAAGTGCTCAAGTACAGAATAAAAAATTGGGAGAAAAATTATATTTTTTAAAACAACACCTCTTTTTTCAAAATCAATTTTTCTTCCACTTTTCAATATCATAGTCAGCCAGTTGAAAGCTTTTTAAAAACTAGAGATTCAGGGCTACATGCTGCCGCAGAAAAACTGAAAATTTGAAAAGTAAACACCGAGAACAAGAAGTTTTAAAAATTTGACGGGATATTTACACATTTTGACGGGTGTTTTCATCTACAGCCGTTGAAAATAAGGCTTAAGTGCAGAGCCGCCCCCTCAAAATAGAAAAAAAAGACATTTGGTCAAAAAACAGGAATTTGAAGGAAAAAGTGCATTTTATCCAGTGCTTATTGCCATTTTGAGCGAAAAAAGATTTTGACTGAAACTTCGAAAATAAAAAAAGATTTGGGTCCCAAAAAAGACAAATCTTTTTAAAAAGGACATATGGCAGCCCTGCCTAAGTGGCTAAAACAGAACATAGGGCAGAACGCCGAAAATGTGCAAAAAGGGACCAACGTCCATACGCCGAAAATTCCACAACCCTTCTTTTACAATCCTCACTAAATAGTCACTATTCAAATTCAGATAAATATTTTCGAATTGCTCTCACCCCAAGATCGACTACAAATTGAGCGAGTGTGTAAAAAGTGGAAACAGGCTGTCGAAAAGAGCTGGTCTAATTTTCGCTGGTGCACTGTGCCTTTTGAAAATGTAAGTCTTTTTTCATATGAAAAAAACTCTCAGCCGCTTTAAAATCTTTAAACTATTTAGATGACCAATGTCCTTTGTCGAAGTGGGCGGTTTGTGAAAAGGCTTCAAATTAATGTTCCTTCCACTTATAATAACGATATTTATCGTTTGCATGTTTCCAAAGCTCTCTTCTGTCTTTCTTTGGCACCAAAATTGAAGCACTTGACTATGGAATTGCCGACTGAGGAATATTCTCTGGTTCAGATGGTCAAACTCAAACTATGGGATCAACTGGAGTCTTTGTCGCTTATGTTTTATGTAAATTTTCAAAGTAACAACAATTTCTATACAGAAAAGTGACCGTTCATAGGAGATACCTCGCACCGACACTTTAAACACATTGCTTTCCAAGTGCTCTCAGCTGGAATACTTGAAGCTAGAAGGAACAAAAGGCTACAAAATTGAGCATCTGCCATCCTCTCTGAAGTTTCTTGTTGAAAAAAGCGAGCTCTACCAAGTGATAGAAGTAGTTATTCGACAGAATATTGCCTTGGAAGGTCTTCGATTGCCATTTATTTATCCTTATCAGAGGCCGTATAACTTTTTGGCAAAAATGGACTTTACTAAGTGAGTTGTCCATCCACTTTAAGTTCTCATTGTCAATAGTCTTATCAAGGATTGACCCTTGTTAGTTTTCGGCTCTAAAGGGTGAGAAAAAAATTTCTACACCATTTTTGAAAAATTTAGCGGCATAATCAAACTATACCGCCCAGCTTAAATCGCCTTAGATAATGTTTTTTGTTAGCATTTTAGCAGCTAAAACACGCTTACTACATTATTTTTAGGTGGTGGTCGACACTTTGCAGCAAAAAAGTTGTTGACAAAAATTCTGGCCAAAATTTTTCTTTGCTGAAACGTGTCGACCAAAACATGTTGTAATCGTGTTTCAGCTGCTAAAACGCTAAAAGAACATGGTCTAAGGCGATTTTGAGCTAGACGGTATAGCGTAATTTAGCCAATTCAGCTCCTTCCTCCCACCTATGTCATCGATTTTTCCAGGAAAATCGAGGGCAGTGGTTAAGCTACATGGGAGCTACCTAGAAGAAAAACAAAATATCCAATCAGAAATACAGCCAATTTTGATTAAAAACAACAATAGAACTTAAATGCGACCGGAAATTTCAATTTAAAAATTTGAAATAAAACTTTTCAAAAATGGTGAAGCGATTTTGTGTCAGCCTGTATAGTCAAGTCTCGATAAAGCGCATACCTGTTGCCAGGGATGAGAATTTGGTCCTTCATAGCACTATTTATGGTCCCAAAAACGTCCTAATAGCAGGGCTTGGAATCGCCCTTTTTAAAAAGATTTGTCATTTTTTTTCGCACCCCAAATCTTTTTTCATTTTTGAAATTTAGTCAAAAATTTTTTTTCGCTTCAACAAACACTGGATAAAATGACCCTTTTACTTCAAAAACTGTCAAAATGTCCTTTTTTCCCCAAATGTCTTTTTTTGAAATTTTTCATTCGAAGCAGGGTTGCACCGGAAGAAACGAAAAATATCGGAACGGAAATCGGAATCGGAACTCCGAAAATTTCGGAATCGGAAATCGGAATTCAAAACCCAAAAAACATCGGAAATCGGAAATCGGAATCGGAAATCGGAACAAAAATGCATTTCTTAATTCGAATCAGGAGAGCCTATGTTGTTCCGAAATTCCGAAATTTGATTCATTTTTTCGGAAATCGGGAATCGGAAGCCAAAAAACATCGGAAATCGGAATCGGAAATCGGAACTTCCGGTGCACCCCTGATTCGAAGCCCTGCCTAATAGTAGTATGGTCCTATTTAGGACCATAGTCCTAAAATAGGACCATACTACTATGATGGCGTTTTTAAGGTCTATTTTAGTCCTAAATAGTTCTAATTTTAAGGCGAATAGTACCAAATTGTGATCCCTGGCTACCCCAAACAGTGTACTTTTTAGTTTTGTAAAGAAATTTTGGCTGTTCTTACGGTCTTTTCCTGTCAAACAGAAACTCTCCAATAATTTAAGAGTAATAATACCAACTTAGAGTCGAACTAGCGACTTTCTAACTCTGACTTCGACATCCGACTTTATATAATACTCAGCCTTTAGGTTGCGATATTTGACTATAATTCTTTGCAAAGATACTTTGCCGTCCTTCAATGCTATAATCGGTGAATTGTCGCAGCTTGTCGCTTTTATGGTGAAATTCAGGGTTAGTGTGTATGCCAACAAGGTACGTATTTTCCGTCGGGTGGTATTTAATTTGGCTCCCTGAAAAATGCCCCTAATTTTAATTGCCCCTAATTATTGAAAATTAAACCCTAATTTTCTGAAAGATGCCCCTAATTTTTTTTCGTACTGTCTTATACAAATTCCATTAGTCCTAAGAGCAATTTTGGTTACTAAATACGGTTTTAGTGTCAGTTTCACTGGTTTCAGAGAGCCATCAGAGGGCTACCTTCATTAGTCGGTCCTAATTATATTACAGTCGAGTCCGCTAACCCGGCACCCCAATAACCCGACACCCCCAATAACCCGGGACTTATTAAAAATTTGGTTGGCTGGCTAAGAAAATCAACAAAGTTTACGCCCAATAACCCGGCACCCGATAACCCGGCACCCCAGTAACCCGGCACGCAAAGACTGGTCCCGTCCAATAAAAATTACCCCAATAAACCGGCATCTACCATAGTTTGCAACATTTTTCAATTTGCATCAATTTTTTCTAAATATTTTTCGAATTTTCGTCATTCAGTTTAGTTTTCTGCTTGTCACGTTTAATTTGTCTACATGTATGTCATTTTTACTTTTTCGTGTCATTTTATTGTTTTCAGATGTCAAAACGGAAGCAAACTGCAGTTTCCCTGGAGACGAAGATGAAGATCATCAATGCAGCCGTAAAGAATAACAACCAGACGGCGTTAGCAAAGGAGTTCAATATTCCGAGGAGCACGATTTGGGACATTCTTAACAACAAAGCAGCAATCCTGAAGGCTATCGAAGAGGGCAGCAGTGCAAAGCGGGCTCGACTGACACCGGAATGCATGCGAAGATGGAAGAAGCACTCGTCATTTGGATCAAGCAAGTGAGAAGCTCGAATCTTCCAGTGAGCGGCGAATTGGTCAAGGTGAGCTTTTATTTTCACTTTTTTTACTCTTCTTCTTTGTACAACGTCACCACGTTCAGGAGAAGTCCAAGGAAATTGCAGCGCTGCTCAGCATCGTCGGATTCGAGGCAAGTCCGCACTGGCTGGACAACTTCAAACAGCGTCACGGAATCCTTTTCAAGTCAAATCAAGGCGAAGCCGGTGCAATCAACGTCGAATCGCTTCAGAAGTGGCAGCAGCTAGTTCTTCAAGCGGAGCTGGGCAAGTTCGAGCCAGATGACATCTTCAACGTGGACGAGACCGGACTTTTCTGGCAACTGCTTCCAAACAAGACTCTGGCCTTCAAGGGTGAGTTTTTAGCCAGTTTTATGTTGTTCAAGTGATTTTTAGGCGAAAAGTGCACCGGCGGAAAGAAGAGCAAAGAGCGCGTCACAGTTCTGGTTGGAGCCAATATGTCGGGCACGGAAAAACTGCCATTGCTGGTGATCGGACGATCGAAGAAACCGCGTTGCTTCAAGAATGCCAAAGTTCCACTCAACTACACTGCCAATGCCAAAGCTTGGATGACAGGTATGTTTTGTATGTTTTGTTTTGGTTTCTAATGACTTTATTGCTTGCTTAGGAGCTATCTTTAAAGATTGGCTGAAAGCGTGGGACAAGAAGCTGAAGAAGGATGGCCGCAAAGTGCTTCTCTACGTGGACAATTGCTCGGCTCATCCGCAGAATCTCGAGCTCGAATGCATCACGGTCAAGTTCTCCCCGCCAAACACGACAGCAATGAGCCAGGTCGGTGTTTTCTTTTTGGTTTGCTCATTGAACACCTCTTTTTAGCCATGCGATCAGGGCATCATTCAGAATTTGAAGGTGCACTACAGACGATTCCTGCTCGTCGAAAGAATCAAAGTGATCGACGACAAGAAGGACATCCTGATCAACCTGCTCAGCGCTCTGCACAATCTTCGTCGGGCCTGGACTGAAGTGAAGCCTCAGACCATTGCCAACTGCTTCCGGCACGCAAAGTTTGTAATCAATCAAGAGGTAAGGTTTTTAATTGGTTTGCGTCGCCACCATTCAATATTTAGGTGGAAGAAACCGTGGCAGATGAAGCGGATGGAATGGACGAGCTTCTAAATGCTTGGGGCAATCTGCAGCTGCTCGGTGGAATCAATAAAGAAGCTGCGATGATGGACTACATGGACGTGGACGCAGATGTGATCACAGGTTAGTTTCAGCTTTGTCATTTCTTTGTTTATTCTCTCCATTGCAGATGGAGCATTCGGCACTAGGTCATTTCGTCCCCGGTCATTTCGTCCCCGGTCATTTCGTCCCCGGTCATTTCGTCCCCTGGCCTTTTCGTCCCCGGTCATTTCGTCCCCAAAAGCCGCCAAGTTAAATTTTTTCAATAGCCATTCAATGTGCTGTCTTGTACGTAATCTATATCAATTTAAGTTTCTAACTGCGGTATAAGGTTACAGTCAAAACTTCATATAATGATAACCCCGGAAATGGCTGTGGAGAAACTTAATTTCGAATCTGAATGAGGCGATCGTTATATTGACTTGTTACTATATTTGTTTAAGGGACATTATGATTTTTGAACTGCTGCCATCCAACAGAGGGAAAGAGCTCCTGAAAGATGTAACTGGCCAAATGTATTGGAAAAAAGATACAAGAGAGACAAAAACTTACTGGCGCTGCATATTCTATGAGGCTGGAGCCGATGGGCAAAGCGAATCAAAATGTCCAGGTGGATTTTTGATATGGTCGTTTTTAATGAATTTTCGCCAATCAGGAAGAGCTGTCACCGAAAACGAGCAAGCTAGGCTAACTACGGAGCACAACCACCTACCAGATTCTAATCGGGTTGAGCTCAAACGATTGCAAGGTATCATTCAAAAAAAGTCAGTGACCAGCAAAGGAGCTCCCCGATCAATTATCGCAAAGGAATCAAACGAGTAGCATCACCAGCAAAGCCGCTTATCCGTCGTTCACTTCTCGCCCGTTCAGTTCGTCGAAGACGCCACGTTGCCAATATGGAACCAACTAACCCGAAAACACTTCATGACCTCGTGGTGATTTTTTTTTAATCTAGCAATTTTTAGTACAGAATTGTTTTCGAATAGATCCCTGATAAGTACAAGCTATGTGGAGAAGAAGTCTTCCTGAAATTTGATGGGTGGAACAGCGATGAAAGAGTGCTAATTTTCTCAACCAATCGCTGCCTGGACTTGTTGGTTGACATTAACAAATGGGGATGTGACGAAACTTTTGATGTTGTGCCTCTTCTTTTCGATCAACTTTGGATTCTCTTTATACGGCTTGCACACTCCTATGTACCAGTAGTTTTCTGCCTGCTCAATCATCGGTTGCAATCATCTTATGAATTCGTGCTCAAACGTCTCGTAGAATTGCGTCCAAATTTATCCCCAAAAAGCGTAGCTGTAGACTTTGAAAAGGCTGAGTTCAATGCATTTCAGGTACATCTGGTTTTATTATAAGTCCTCAGGCACCCAGTAATTATTAAAGAGCGTCTTTCTAAAGATTGTAATTCGCGCATGTTTCTTTCATCTTCAAAAGTCGATTGTCAGAAATGTGGCTAAGAAAGGGAACAAGGTGCTTTACGACTCTAGTCCTGAGTTTCGGCACCAGGTGAACAGGATACCAGCTTTAGCTTTTGTTCCAGTGGATGATGTAGAAGAGGTTTTCGAATCACTGAGGCATATTATTTCTATGCTTTTTTAATTTTACCTTTTACATGTTCCAGGATAACATCTGAAGAGTCAATTTTTGCTAGTGAGATGGAATCCCTGCTGGACTATTTTGAAGATAATTACGTTGGTCGTCTTTTGAGTGGAGGGAAACGCCGTAATGCAAGGTGAATTTAGTTCTGTCACTTCAAGATTGGAACTTGTAATTAAGATATCTGCCGAAAACGTGGAGCGTTCGTTCATTAATCCAAACTGGTGAGCCGACGACAAGCAACGGAATTGAGTCCTTTAACGGGCAGATGATAAGGACTATGGCAGCCTCTCATCCCACTATATGGAAGCTGATAAATGGATTGAAAATTGAATTTGCGTTGGCTGGACAGCGTGTAGCAGCATACTTCGGAGGAGAGAACACACCAAGACGAGGAATTGCTTATCGACATCTCAACGAGCGTATCAAGAATGTGGTAAAGCGCTATGAAGAATTTTCAAAGAAGGTGGAATACTTGGGCTCGATCGCCAACAATCTAGGAAGCATGATATCAAGCCTTTCACGACCTTGTCCCGGTATATGTTTTTTCTTGAGCTGTTTCCACACACCTTTTTTAGTTATTGCGAAAGCCAATCAAGTATGTAAGGTCAACAAGAAGCAGACAGAAAAGTCTAAGGGTCAGGATATTCAAGTAGTGATCCTTGATTGTAATGGTAAGTTTTTTTTATTGCACATAGATTTTTTTGCTTGTATTACAGGCGAAACCGAGAATACAGATAGAGAAATACTTGTCCAAAAATTCGGAATTTCATTGACTTCAGAAGATCTGGAGCGATTACTGCCTGGAAAATGGCTTAATGACGTTCTCATCAACTATTACATGCAACTGATAGTTAAAAGAAGCCAAGAGGATCTTAATCTGCCAAAGGTTTGTTCTAATGTTTTTTTAAATCGCCTATTGAAGATTGTGTTTAGGTGTTTGCACTCGATTCTTTGTTCTACACGCAATTGGAAGAAAAAGGATCAGAAGCCCTTCTCGAACAAGGAATATGGGATGAGCTTGACCTGTTTTTCTATGATCTCGTGGTTGTACCTATTTATATGCCAGGCCATTGGTCTCTTATCGTATGTCTTCTACGACGCTTGTAGGGTTGTTTAATTAATATTGAAATCAGATCATCAAAATGGTGAAGTCCCGAGTGGTTTACTATGATTCTTTTCATGGAGATGGTAGCAGGTCAATAAGCCTGATCAAGTATTAAATGCTCTCTTTGTTAATGTTTCGCACATATAATGATTTTAGAAATTTCCTCAAAGAAATTGCAGTACAAAGAGGGTATGAAGCTTTAGATCCGACTAATTGGCTGGCTATGAACAAAAAGGTTAATTTTCAGTTGAAATTTGTATTGATATTTTTTATTTTTGTAGAACATTCCCATGCAAGCCAAGACAAATGGAAATGATTGCGGTGTTTTCGTCTGCCAATATGCTGAATGTGTGACTCAAGGGAGAGAAATCGATTTCAGTCAGGAGACAATGGATAACTTACGAGAAAAAATGAGCATAGAAATTAGAAGAGGAGAATTAACGTAGAGTATTAACTGCTTATTTTGTCTGCTATTGTTGTTTGCACTGTAAGACTTGATTAGGAATAAAAATTAGTTCGTTTTATATGATGCTTACAATCATGGTGGTTATGGACTCTAAAAATAGGACGGCCATCCCCGTCTCTGCCTCACTGATTTTTGGTCATCGTACCCGGTCCTCCACCCACCCTCCAAAATCTGGAGAGGGTACCAGCTGATCAAGCGGATATGCATCCTAATTGGCCTGAAATAAAATAGAGAATCTCAATACCTGTTCAATACCTGGATGCCCGATGTACCAACAAAACCAAGTAGTCGTACACTTGGATCAAAAAAAAATTTCGTTTTTGGGTTCCAAAACCTACTTTCTGTACCAATTCGAGCATTCTATAGATGGTTTGACAGTAGTAAAATTACGTTTTGATGGTATTTTCACAGTTCTCGTAAATCTCGCAAAACGTAATTTTAGCACTGTCATACCATCTTTATAATGATTGAATTAGTGCGAAAAAACAAGTTTTGGATTTTCCAATAACGTAAAAAAATTCGATCCAAGTGGACGACCACTTGGTTTAGTTGGTGCATGTGCATCCAGCTGCTAGCATGGTAATATGCTTTGCGAAAAATAGTCTAATATACAATCTAGCTATTGTCGACTAAGTACTCACCTTTAGGTACCACTAAATATAAATTACTATCTACCACCACCCAAGTACCATCACCCAGGCACTTACACCTGAGTATCGATTCATAGTCACTGCCTTGTTACTACCACTAAGTACTACTTTCTCGGTACTACCACCTTCATACTATCACGTGTATTTTCTACGGGATAGGAAACTACTCATAGGAAACAACTCCCGAGCTGGGGTTCTTAATGTTTTAGCATTATAAAACCATGTTCAGGACACAATTCTAGATGAGTACAATAATTGTAATTAGTTTCAATTAAATCCAATATTTCGGATTCTGGAGTGTTACATTTAGAGGAGATGCCACGGGATTATTACAAATATATGACTGTCATTCAGGAAAAAAATGTCTGCTACCACATGGATCTGAACCTGTTTCAAAATTTTAAATTGGCGGAATTGGGGACGAAAAGGACAGGGGACGAAATGACCGGGGGACGAAATGACCGGGGGACGAAATGACCGGGGAAAATGACCGGGGACGAAATGACCGGGGACGAAAAGACCGTCGCCCGGAGCATTCACTCTGGAAGAAATCGTGGCGGAAGTCTCAGCCGTTGAGGATGAAGAATCCAACGACGCCGGTGACAGTCAGCAAATGGAAGTGGAAGAGGAGCAACCGGTCGTCACTCGCCAAGAAGCACAAACCGCCTTCAATCTCGTCCGCCGATTCGTGGAGAAAAACAGTGTCGATCCCGTCATGCTCATCCACAGTGATGCTTTCGATGAATATTTGTACCAGGAGCGCAAGAAAAGTGAAATCCAAAGCCAACTTACCACTTTTTTCCCGATTGTTTAACCATTTCTTGAATGTTATGTTTGTTTGAATAAAGGGTGATTATATTGAGGATCGACTGTAATGATTAATGCCCGATAAAATGATAACCCCGCTAACCTGGCACCCCCGCTAACCCGGCACTTTTTGCCGGTCCCAGTGGTGCCGCGTTAGCGGGACTCGACTGTAACTTCATACACTTAATAGTGCCGCAAATCATACATATCAAGTCTGAAGTCCTCATACATCAATTATTGAGAAACTCATAGAACTGACACTAAATCGTGTTTACTAATCGAAATTACCCACAGGAGCGATAAAAGACAGTAGAGAAAAAAAATAAAGGGACATTATAGCCGGAATTAAGTGGGTTATTTCTGAGATAAGGATTTTTTAGCAACAGTGTTTTCATAATCGAAGTCGAAATCGAAATTGCAGTTAGGGCAATGTAGACTGTATTGTACCTGAAAACCATAGTAAAATGATCAAAAACAATCTTTTTACTCGTTTTCAGGTGGAAATCGCTGTGATTTTTATCTCAAACCAATGATTTCAATTTGGACTTTGACTTTGATTTAAATTTCTTCGATTTAGCCTTCGACTGCTATTTCGACTTCGATTTTGAAAACACTGTTCAGCAATTAGGGTGTGAAATTCTTTTTCGTCACTCTTATAATCACCATTATTTATTGCTCAGCGTAATAACAAAAAAACATTTCAGGTGTTATATAGGATCGTAGAAAATTTTAAGAAGCTTCAGTGTTTGGACATTATATTTCAATCTGGTGTTTTCGACGAAGAACTAATTGTACTGGCTGATTTAGAGCATCTGACTCATTTCTCAATTTTGTGCAATAACAAAACAGCAGTGGCGAACCTTTTAAATGCTCTAATCGTCAAAAAACAATTGCAGGTTAAGAATTAAAAATTATATTCTACTCAGTTTTGTCAAAATTATTTTTGGCCGAAGTCAGGTTTCATCCAAAAATAGAATTCGTCGAAAATGCTTCGGTGAAAATTGACTTAATTTTTAAATGCTTTGAGATAATAATGATTTTCCTAAAAAGTGGTTTTGCTTTAATTACTTTGGAATAACGTTGACTAACAAATAGTTGAGCGGTCAAATAAAAGAATTTGACCGCTGAAACTGCAGTCGCATACAAATTGTGATTGGTTACACTTTTTTCAAATTTGCGCGTTGGAAACTTCGGTTTTTGCATATTTTTTAAACTATTTTCAACTTAGATTCAATGCTTAAGCAAGGGTAGGCCAGCGCATGTTAGGACGGACTCAAATATGTGTCCCAGAAGGGCACCAAAAGGCGCGAATTTGAAAAAAGTATATCCAATCACAATTTTATCCAATCCAATGCCAGTCAATTCGACCTTAGTATGGGTATCGGTCGAATTCCTCTGCTTAAAATGAGCATTTTAATACTTAACTAATTAGTTGGCTCCATCGGCAGATGTACAGTACATGTAGTTTTCAAAAAAGCGCTTTTGATTACTTTTTCATGTGTTTTAGCACCTGAAGTGTGTAAAAAACATGTTTTAGGTGGCGCAAGATGACCGTCGAAATTTTTTTTGACAAAAAACTTTTTGTTTTTTGCCTTTTTGGGGATTAAGGCAAAGTCTGCATAGTCTATTTCGAAGTTAACCCGCAGTTGGAGAAGAGCCTTAACCGTGTCCGGCTTTAGAGAGTGCAAGTCATTCTGTCTGTAGACGTGTAGAAGTCCCGTAAGTGGAAGAAATTACAAAAATTGGTTAAAATAAAAGGCAACCTGGAAACTTTCGCTTAGACTTTCCTGCACATCCATGTCCAAGCGGCTGAAAGAAGTCGCAGTCATAGCCCCATAGAATTCCATAAATTTGCTCTCCATGTTTTTCTGCTTGAAAGAGTCGACGATTTCAATAAGCTCTGGCATAGAGTGCAGTAGATTTGTAGGGATAAATGAACTGAATGTAGGCCCCATTGTATGTGGGGTGCGCATCTCAACTCCAAGCCCCTAAGCCCCCTGCGCCCCCGAAGGGGACGCAGGGGGCTTGAGAGTTAGAGATGGAATAGCGGCACTTTTGTTTTTTCGCAAATTATGCTGTCACAGTCATAGACAGTATTATAATCAAATGTAGTCCTGCTTACTAGTGTCCTTTGAGTATAAACTTTTATATAATCATATTTACTAGAGCACCGATAAAATGTGAGTTGTTAAAATACTAGGAGCCTCCTGAATTGGACCAGGGCAAATTTTTTCGAAAATTTTTTTTATTGCAAAACTTTGATCTGATGTGTTTTTTGTCAGGTTGTGTCATGGTAATTTCGATTGGTGTGAAAAAAAATAAGGCGTTAAAAATAAAAATAAAATTAACTTAAGCTTGCAAAATCCCATTTTCTAGTCAAAATAACCCCCCCCCTAAAGTCTGTCCTCCTTTAAGGTTTTTTGTTCTGATTATTCATTAATAATATTTTTTCAATTTTTCAATGTTAAAGAGGCATGCCCGTGCGTTTCAAGAAGTTAAGGCGGGGACAAGCAATCTTTTTGAATCCTTCAATTTTTCACTCGTTTGGCATCAAATCTAATATTGATGACCCTATACAGTCGACGCTCCCAATAACATACACCCTAAAAGTTCGTTCCCGCCTAGGATCCGACACTTTTTTTAGCCCCATTTTTTCAAAATTTTTCCTTTTCTGTTTTGACAGTCTAGTCGCAAATATCGCAAGGATTCCGATTTTGCCGACCATTTTGCAGAAAACAATGATTTTGACATTTAAAAAGCAAAAACTCCGTATCTTCTCTCTTTTGTTCTTTTTTTTCAGCCCTCGGTTTAAAAAATTCTGGCTCTCTTCTCTGTTGATGCTGTCATCCTTCGTTCTGGCCTTAGGTATCTTCTCTCTTTTGTTCCTTTTTATCAGCCCTCGGTTAAAGGTTTAAAACTCCCATCAACATACACCGAAATCCAAAACAGGTGTATGTTAATGGGAGTTTTTGCTTTTTAAATGTCAAAATCATTGTTTTCTGCAAAAATGATCGGCAAAATCGGATCCTTGCGATATTTGCGACCAGACTGTCAAAACAGAAAAGGAAAATTTTGAAAAAATGAGGCTAAAATGAGGCTGAAAGTGTCGGACCCTAGGCGGGAACGAAATTTTGAGGTGTATGTTATGGGAACGTCGACTGTACTACTTTAAAAACAGGGCAGAAAACTTAAAAAATTTGGATGAGAACGCACGTACAACTTGATCGAGAAAGAAAAAAATGCTGGTCTCAGCCTTTTTCTCCGTTTCGGGCACAGGCATGCTCCTTCAATATACCATTCGTTAGAGCATTGTCGGGGCTACATTGGCCTGACGGCGCCGTCGAATTGAGTTTCACTGTGTAGTTCTAGGAGGCTCTTTGGGCATCAATATTTCTTAAAAGGCTATTGCCGTCTTCAACAACGGTTGTCTTAACAGCAAGAGAAGAGACTGACGCATTTGTCAAGAAAAAACAACAAGGGGGACCGAGGCATATTTTTGCGTGAGATAGTCGGATAGAACCAATTAATTGATAGTTTCTTTTGCATGCGAGGAAACTCAAAATGCACCACTATAGGGCATTGGTACCCGCGCAAGGCACCTACGCAAACTTTTCTTAAATGTCCCTTTTTTGATGAACCCTGTAAACCAGATTAATTTTTAGCATTTCTATGTGCGCAATAGAATCTCTGTAGATCTGGTGTGTGAAGCTTTGCACAAATGCAAGGTATGTCAAAATCCACTGATTTTATCAGGTTATCGATATGTATCGATATATCCAGAAAATATGCCAATTTTTCAAATTTTAGTCAAATTTTCGGTTAAAATAGTTCAGATCGCATACCGTATCATAAATCCATAAATCGACTTTTTGCCTTGGAAGACCAAGGTAAAGGGTACTGGAGGGTAGGAGGATACCTATTTTTATTTACATAAGGCTGTTATACCTCGTTTGGTCACTGAAGTTGAGCGCAAAAAGTCTAAATATGAATTTTCGATCATGAGTTTTGCTCGGAATCATGCCGGAATCATAAAACCAAAACCTTAATTGACCAATTACCTTGGTCCTTCAAGCTGAAAAAACTAAAAAGGTTTTTTTTCTCAGTTAGGCCTACCGCATAAAGAAACTCTGGTATGGGTATTGTTTTTATGCATCCAGAGTCACTTTCGAGTGATTTGTGTCTAAGGTATGTGGGTGTAAGCACTTACTCACCACAGTCATGATTCCGAGTAAGACTCTTGATTAAAAATGCATATGGAGACCCTTTTTGCCTAGCTCCAGTGACCAAATTCGTGGTAGGGTATCTTAATATAACATATTTTACCTTGAGGGACTAAAGTGTGTTTTGGATGGGTATAAAACATCCCGCTTTTAATCTAAAATCTCACGTTTAATTTTAAATTTGATTGTTGACTTTTTATTAATATAACTTTTTCTAAATTTTTACATTATCATGTAGCCCCGGATCTCAGCTTTCTGATGAACTAGAAATTAAGATTGTAAAATATAAAAAATTGAGAGATTTACGTATTCGAAATTTGAATCTTCTGGTACGTACACCTTTTTATTTTTGAATTATACAGTTGATTGTTATAGCTCATTAGAAAGCTCACTTTCAGGGCTACATGATGGTATGAATATTTTTTAAAAATTATGTTAAAATCCAAATTCAAATTCCAAATCCTAATCTTTAAAAAACTATAAAAGTTTTGGAGAGAAACAGGCAAAAGAAAAATTTGGGCCCAAAAAAGTCAATTTGCGCCAAAAAAACTATAGCCCTTTAAAATAGCAATATGCATTTGATAAAATGATCTTTTTAATTTAAAAATGGCCGAAATGACTTTTTCACCCAAACGCCCTTTTTTAATTTCGGGGATACGTTTAATTTAACATCTGTTAGTAAGTGTTAGTCAAGAGTAAAGGCCGGAGTGCACAATGTGATCTTCTCCGGAATCGCGTTTAAACCACTTCTAGGGCAATAGAACATGCTTCGGACGATAGAAAAAGAGTTTTTCAGATTGGGATAGCACTTTAAAAAAATGGACCCACAGGCGCGCAACTCTAACTCCAAGCTTGAAGGGGGCGCAGAGAGCTTGAGAGTTTGGATTGCTTGGAGTTGAGATACGCACACCTAAAAACCTCAGACACAAGATGCATAAAAAAGCATGCATACCAGAGTTATTTACGCGGTGGGCACCATTATTCAAAACTGTGAAAAGAAAAATCCTGATAAGGCTAAAGACCGATGTTGAACCATACGCTTTTTATCAAAATCGTGGTTCCATTTTCACTTGAGCACTGTGTCATCTCTAACAAATCTGACATGAGTTTTTAAGACGAAATCGGTGAATTGATTGATATCGTAAGAAACTAGAAGCGCAGGGCTACCTGCGATTTCAAAAAAAATTAGGAAATTAATAAATTTTTAATTAAAAAAAAGGGTTCACAAAGGGGTTTTAAAAAGAAGGGCGCACTTTGCCAAAAATTAAAAAATATTTCAAATTAAAGCAAAAATTCTTTAAGAGATTTAGGGCTGTATTGGGTGAGGAAGGGAATAAAAGGAAGTCCTTTGATGGCAAAAAATGGGATATTGCTATATTTTGGCTGTCTTATCATGTTTTCAAACGTGGGCCGTGGCAAGAAAAGCCCCTATATAAGGGCATGTAACTCAAAAATTTTGAAAAAAGTATATTTGGGTAAAAAGGACATTTTGATCATTATTGAAGAAAAAGGTCATTTTATCCAGTGCTCATTGCTATTTTGGAGCGAAAAAAAGATTTGACTAAAAACTTTAAAAATAAAAAAGCTTCTGGGTCCCACAAAAGACAAATCTTTTTAAAAAGCACATATACGAGCCTGCCCTATATGCATTTTTCATCAAGAGTACTTCTCGGAATCATGTCTAAGGTAAGTGAGTCTCTAACTCCAAGCCCGAAGAGAGCTTGGAGTTGAGATGCGCACACCCATACCTTAGACACAAATCACTCGAAAGTGACTCTGGATGCATCAAAAAGCATGCATACCATAGTTTCTTTATGCGCTAGGCCCCAGTTAACAAAACTATGTTCAACATCGTCTTGTTAATGGTCCTTCTACGATTAGTGACCGTCTTTATTCCCTTCCCCTCCCAATACAGCCTTATTCCAGTTAAAAGTCAAAGGCGGCAATTCAAATTTTGAATTTCTGACCAGATAAAACATGATACCCCACTGAGGGTTAAAAAAAATATTTTCAAAAATGCTTTCCTAATCTAAAAACCTCTTTTCTCTGTTATAAGCATGTTTTTTTTGCTTTGGGAGTGGTTTAAACGCGATTCCGGGAGATGTTCGCATTGTGCACTTCGGCCAAAGTGTCTTGTTTTCTCAGGCTCTAAACTGGATCGCCTGTTTACTGCAAAAACAATCATCATTTGCCAAATTGTACGAAACATTAGATGAGATTTATGGAAAAGGCACTTCACCAGCTTCATACAGTGATCCTCGCATCCGCCACTTCTATTTTGGACACGAGAGCTGGGAGGATGAACCACAGCATCCATGGGCCATCTTTCATGAATTTGCACGGAATTTAATTGGAACTCCAGGTGCCAAAACGTTTTTCCCGAAATGTTTGATGGGTGGTAAATGTTGACATACCGTATGACCTCTATTAATCCCCACCCTCTCATAATCCCCACTCCTCATTTTTTTGACTAGGATTTTAGAGTAAAGGCCATTTTTCATTTACAATTTCGAATTTTTCAGGGGTTGAAAATTTATCCCCGTGGGGCAGGGTTTCCAATAATGACAGTGACAGTGACATCACTGACATGTCACTGTAAGTGTCACTGTCATTGTCACAATGACAGTGACACTTATAGTGACATGTCAGTGATGTCACTGTCACTGTCATTATTCGAAACCCTGCGTCCGGTATTCAAAGAGGTTATAAGTATACGACATATGTACGAAACCTCAGGATTATAGTTCTTGGCTGATTAATCTGATTAAAAATTGTTGAACATGATTTTTGTATTTTTGTACCGCTCCATACCTCAATAAAGTTATTTTCCAATATGAATTTGTGGCTATATTTCTTGAGGTGGATGGACGCATTACAGGCGCCTTTACATAAAAAAAATAATTTGCCTTGATTTAGGTGACAGATGCTACTTATTGCACTTATTTAATGTATTTATTATAACCAATGTCGTGTAGCCACAGGCACAGGCTCGGCGCCAAGTAAAATGCGGTGCTCTCCAGGCGCCAGTTTTGTACTGTTTTCGTAAATTTAAACTATGGCTTAAAGGCTTCAAATTGACACTCGTCTTCGAGAAAGCGCTGAATCGATGTTTTCAACAACTGAAAGGGGAGAGGTGTATTTCCTTTCCGTATCTGGTCCTCATGGAAATCTTTTTTATTTAAATTAAGCCACATTTATAGGTTGCTAGTTCGACATCTCTTTGGGTGTGATCTTTACTTTTTTATACTTTTTTGGGCGTAAAGGCGTTTAAGTAATGGCCTGTTCACATACGTAGAGTGAGAGTAAGTTGTCATTGTGAACACCCTCAACTCGCACTCTCAGGTGTTCACAATGCATTTTCCTATTTTGCATTAACTTATCATTTTAATATTTTATTTTTTGAATTGTTCATAATATTATAAATTACAACAAAAGATTGCTTGTTGGATAGTTATAATGTAAAATTTCTATAATAGTGTTGTATAGTGTGATTTGTATTACCTGTTGTCTTGCAGTGATATGTTATCTTTTAGTATATAAGTCTGAACGTCTGTGTTCAGGATTAGTTTGTGTCCGAATAAAGCTATTAAGAAGTCGTGTGCATTCGTCTTTCTCTAGCTATTCCCGAGGATACAAATAGACACAGGACTATTAGTAGAGGTTTCATGGCATTATAAACATTTTTTAAATTTATTTCCTAATCCGAGCCCCGATTCATAGTTGTCCAAAATTATACTTACCATATTCATCTATTAACTCCCCATGAGGAGTTATTTTTCAACGCCCGAAAATCGGAAAATTTTATGGTCGATTTGAGATTTTTGGTGCTCACCACAGTTTGAAAACTGGAGTTAGGTAATCTCGTAGTAATTAGGAAACGCCGAAAACAGATTTGCGAAATGTTTGCTTTAGGCTGGGATATGGGGTCCGTAGGGTGAAGGTTTATTAGAGGGTGGGGAGTTATAGAGTGAATACGGTATATCTTCTTTGAACTCTAAGAGAGTAAAGCTGCTATCCTTTCCAATGCTTGAATTCGATAAACTGACTGAGATAATGGGGAAAAATTCAACAAGTCGTGTTGTTCACAGTTTTCGAAGCGTCTTAAATAGCGTTCTCGACACTATCTGTGTGAAGGTAAAGGGAAATTTCGTACGCTGGATACAGCTGGCTGTGATGATTGCGTGAGCTCTTTATCCTAGAGAATCGTCATGGTGTCTCCGTCTTTCATATCTTCGTCCTCCACCTAGTCTAAAAGAGAAGGAGACGCTTGATGTCATGAACAACTTCAGCTTTTTTGCATATTAAAAATTCTAATATAATTTGTTTTTCACAATATCTGGTCGCAATCTATGATATTATGACGAATTTAAAAAATAATCAAACAAGTTAATTAATTTCACGCAAAAGGAAAAAAAAGCATTGTGAACACCTGAGAGGGAGGTGCATTGTGAACACCGCCTTACTCCCACTCTCAGTTATAGTGGGGACAAATTCCAAATTTGGACGGCGTCCCGTCCCGTCTTTTGAAAGCGGCGTCCGAAATTTCGCCGGCCGGCTACTTCATAGCCGGCGTCCGCCGTCCATAACATAAAATGTTTTGTTTAAATAATAAAACAGTAGCATACAATAATGGCATCGTAATTATTAATATTTTTTCGTCATAACTTATTATTTAACGAGCTTTCAATGAGGCTTCTTCAATGCACAGCATTCTGCACTCAGCGTGCATTGTTCGAAATGGAGAATAGTCCCTCAGCTGCTACCGATAAAGCGGGAATCATAAGTATGTCGAGTATGTATGTGGTTAGGTGTAGTTGGAATGGTTCGGTAATGAGATGCGGTTAATTACGAAGCCGACGTGAACCAAAAATGTTTGGTTAACCGCACCGAACCTAAGATTAAAAAACTAAAAAACGGGTTTTTTCATCTAAAATTAGTCTCAAATATTTAACCGATAGACATATCAATAGGCCTGACATATCGGAAAGGCATAGACATAGACATATATGACTATCCGTAACGGTATTGTGAGGCTTCTGATCACAAAGCTGGTTCCTTAAGCCAGATGAACCCCAAAAGATTAAGCACAAACATTTTACTGATATCAATTGGATTTGAACCTTGTACTGAACTTCAATACTCAAATTCATATCACTTTTCAAAAGGAAGTAAAATAAGATTTTGAACCAAAAAATAAGTAGACTTTTCAAAAAATTCTATTCTACAACAAAAGATAAATTTTCAAGCAAACAAAACCAAACAAAAGTATCCAACTTCAAGATTTTTGCAATACGGCATAGACATGATTGGTGCGATGTCTGGCAGGCTTCCTTTACTGTCGCTTGATTCTGTCGAACTCATATCGAAAAATCATATCAAAAGACTGAATCCTCAAATTGCATTGAAAAAGGCAAGGGAAGGTATAGGATAAAGGGCAAGAGTACACTATTGAGGTAGTCCAATATTTATATGCCCTAAACCGATAAAAAACGGCCAGAAAAGTGTGAAAAGGACATTTCGAAAGAAAAAAAATTCGACTGACTTGGTCCTACTGTGGTTTTGGTCTTTTGGTGTCTGGGTCCCTAAAGTTTAGTCAAAGTAAACCCTCGATTCAGCGTCACCTTGTGAGCGGTCCTGGCGGTGATGTTAAATTCAGAATTGACTCTATACCAAAAATAATTGCGCATTTGAAACAATAAACGAAGATCTGCGCCGCAGGCAAAAATTTTGAACAATTTGAATGTTTTCTTACATACCGAATTCTCATTAACACAAGAAGGTTGGTTGTGATTTCTGTCGATTCTGACTCAGAATTTCACGCTGAACACGATGGTGCAATTTGTTTTTGCACTTCTGATTGCAATTTTTGAGAATCCGAGCAATTTAAAATTGTCGAAAATGTGACGTGACCTTCCAGATGATTGAATTTTCAGCTTCTTTCAGGTGCTTTCTCCTATATTCCTATTCCAACAAAGCAAATAACATCTTTAAATGGTGAGCCAGATCAGAGCTATCTTTTGCGCCCAAACTTGCCACAGAGAGATTATAAATTCACGGAGAATTTTTTATTTCCCTCAATATACATTTTCTGGATATTCTTGTTTTTGACAATAAAATGGGCATAACTCTGCATAAAATCAATTCTAGCTAAATGGTCGAATAAAAATGAAAGAGCGAAATCTCGCGATTATTTTGACACTAATAAAAAATAGTTTATTATAAAATTAGGACAAATTATGTAAAATCAGTATATAAGTTGTAAGGCAACTTTACTACAACTTCGTACTCTCTAGTAAAAACCTCAATTATAACACCGGATTCAAGTTCAGCGTGTCGATTTGCATATGAAAATGCTCTTAAAATTGGAAAGTCCTTGTCAAATTTAGTTTTCCGCTCAAGACAATAAATATTTGAATTTCAAACTTGAATATATTTTGTCTCGAGAATAATTGAAAATTTCACTGTTACTTTTTATTTTAAGAATGGTTTTATATGCAAATCGACCACGCTGAACACGAATCCAGGGGATCGGACATTTTTCCGTTGGACATTTTTCCGTCAAAAGCGTTCGGCGGTCATTTTTGGCTGTACTTTTTTTTCTTGATCAAGAAAATGATTCTGTTAGTACGGTTTGTAGCTAAGATTCAGGGCTTCAAATGAGCTATTAACAATCAATGTCTGATTGCAAAATTTTGGATAAAAAATAATAACAAAAAGGAGTTGGACATTTTTCCGTCGAAATTGGAGACTCAGTGTCAGACTGGGCATTTTTATCCAAAATTTTGCAATTGAACGTTGATTGTTATAGCTCATTTGAAGCCCTGAATCTTAGCTACAAAACGGTACTAACAGAATTCGTTTTTTTTTAATCACGAAAAAAAATTACAGCCAATAATGACCACGGAAAAATTTCGACGGAAAATGTCCAACGGAAAAATGTCCTAAACCCCGAATCCAGTGTTATAATTGAGGTTTTTACTAGAGAGTACGAAGTTGTAGTAAAGTTGCCTTACACTTATATACTGATTTTACATAATTTGTCTTAATTTTATAATAAACTATTTCTTATTTGGTAACACTATGAATCCACCCCCCCCCCCAGCTAGCAAAAATTTACTTTTCCTGAAGGGAAAGGGACCGTCCCATTTTGATTCTCGTGCTCTGAAAAGGCACGGAAACACTTTGGTTTCCGAAAAATCGAAAATTTTTTTTTCGATTTCCCTTGGTACCTAAGGTAAAAAATTTAGGAAATTCAAAAAAAAATTTTTTTTGAATTCCCGCGAAAACATTTAAAAGGGATTTAGCGCTGTATTGGGAGGGGAAGGGAATAAAAGGGGCCACTTTCATGCCAAAATTATTAAAAGGGAATTATGGACTATTTCTCTGGTATGCAAACTCTGGTATGCATGTTTTTGATGCATCCAGAGTCACTTTCGAGTGATTTGTGTCTAAGGTATGTGGGTGTGCGCATCTCAACTCCAAGCTCTCTTCGGGCTTGAGTTAGAGACTCACTTACCTTAGACATGATTCCGAGAAGTACTCTTGATGAAAAAATGCATATAGGGCAGGGCTCGTATATGTGCTTTTTAAAAAGATTTGTCTTTTTGTGGGACCCAGAAGCTTTTTATTTTTAAAGTTTTTAGTCAAAATCTTTTTTTTTCGCTCAAAATAGCAATGAGCACTGGATAAAATGACCTTTTTTCTTCAATAATGATCAAAAATGTCCTTTTTTACCCAAATATACTTTTTCAAATTTTGATTACATGCCTTAATAGGGGCTTTTTCTTGCCACGGCCACGTTTGAAAACATGATAAGACAGCCAAAATATAGCAATATCCCATTTTTGCCATCAAAGGGACTCCTTTTATTCCTTCCTCTCCCCAATACAGTTCTTAATCTCTTTAAAAATTTGAATTAAAAAAATTTTTCAAGCCCCTCGCCCCCTTCGGGCGCAGGGGGCTTGGTTGCTCGGGGTGAGATGCGCACACTGGATTCTATATAGTATAGCTCTTTATTTGTGTCAAAATAATCGCGAGATTTCGCTCTTTATTTTTATCGACCATTTAGCTAGAATTGATTTGTATGCAGAGTTATGCCCATTTTATTGTCAAAAACAGAAATATCCAGAAAATTATATTGGGGGAAAATAAAAAATTCTCCGTGAATTTATAATAACGTAAGATTAAGAGGGCTTCTGAGACAGTATTCCAAATTTTTCAAAAGGGTGATCTAATGGTAAAAGTCGACAAAATATGCCAAATGTTTCACCTCCGAAAATGCCTTTTTTACGAAAAAACTATTTTTTTCTCTATTTTTACGACTATTTGAGATAATTTTTTATGTAGCATGATAGTGCTTTCCTTCCGCGTCGAATGGCATATCATGATATACATTATGTTGAAATTGTTGCAAAAATAAACAAAAACAAAAAGATAGTGAGTTTTATTCAGTTTATGCTTACAAGTGACCCCTGATAGTTGCATTTTCCGACACTTGATCCCGTAAACCCTGCCTAAAACAACCTCCTCTACACAATAAGCCTAAAAAAATTTGGTGTCAGAGATCGAGAGAACAAAATGTGGTTCAAAATTGCAAAAAACCGCTTTTAAATCATATGGCTGCAAACACTTTTTAGAGTTTTTTTAAACTATGACTATCAGCATGCGACAACATGTTCGTGGAATAGGTTCCCTGATTGATATTTCACAAAGTGCCTTCTACGTTTTGGTATCTTATTTTATGTTCTTTTTTCACCTTTTTAGTTAAAAACTCAAACTTTTTTCATCTCTGGTATTTGGACTATGTTTGCAAGTGAAAGTTTTTTGATTGATCAGTTATTCTCAGAATTTTAATACCAACCCGAAGATAACTCAAAGTTAAGTTGTAGTCACTTTTTGGCTACATTTTGAGCTATTTTATTGCTTAATTTAGAAATTCTTCAGCGATGAGTATAATTTTAAGCTTCAAGGTCATAAATAAGAAATACCGTATTCTCTCTATTAGTTCCACACTCTCTATTAAACCCACACCCCAACTTTGAGGACCTGTATCTCAGCTCAGAGAAAAAATTTAGCAAAGCTGTTCATTGCATTATCTTCTCCCACGAGCTCTACTGATTCCGCTCTTTAGATTTTAAATTTTCACCAAAAATCTCGAGGTCGACCCCAAATTTTTCCGATTTTCGGACGATTGAAAAATATCCACATGTGGAACTAATAGAGAGAATACGGTAGGTTTTTGGCATAGGTTTTTCATGCAAAAGTTGCATTTTTGGGGCAAATGTTATATTATTTTGAAAATTGTTCTGTACTAAGTGGGAAAAACTAACGTTGAGTTGTGAAGTAACTTCTTAGCTACATTGTGAAGAGGGTATATCTCTTTTCGTATCTGGACTGCGTGAAAATCGTTAAAATCAAATTAAACCTGATTCATACAGTGGCGGACAAAAGTTTCCGTTCGACACGTTTTTTTCAGTTTCCTCAACAAAACGTCTGGAAATAAAACAGCCGTGTTGTGAGATAAAAAAAACCGATGTACCAATATGTACCAATATGTCATCTACTCAAGGCTACAAAATACATATTAACACTTGTTTTTACTTTTCAATTTTTTTCGATTTTGCATCAAGTTTCAAAAAAAGCGCGGATAAAGTTACCGTTCAATCAACAACCATTTATTTTGTATAGGTAACATAACCATTTGCATGAATAACAGCTTTACAATGTAAGCCCTGAATCTTAGATACATTTGGTAGGTCAACTCCTCTTTTTGATTTGTCTGAGAAAGTTATGATCATCAACAGAAAAGTGTCGATTTCTTCTAGTCAAAATCAAAGAAAATCGAAAGAAAATTGTTGTTTGGTCGCATAAATAATGTCTCTAATTCAGTCGGCAGTACCAAATGACTTGGCATTTTTTGTGACATTTTTTTTAATTTGCGCCTTTTTCGAATATTGAACCTAAGATCACAGGTTCAAATCCTGGTGATTAGCATTTAATATTTCCCTTGAATAATAGTCATAAGCTGATTATTAAATGACCAGTAAGCTTCAGGATGAGTATAAACTACCTGGCACCCGTCCCTAAATGACTATTCACTATTATTTGTTTTCTAGTTAGTGGTATCTTAATAGTAGTGTTCGTCGGCAGTACCCAAATGCACATCAGACCATTAAAACAAGTGGTCGTCCACTTGGACCAAAATTCTTTTTACTTTTTCGGGTTCCATAACGTTATTTCTGAAGGCATGCTGAAGATGGTTTGACAGTGATGAATGCCGTTTTAAAGGGTGCCTTAACCAAGGGCTGAAAAGGGGAACAAAAAGGAGAGTATACTTAAAAGCTCTTGCTTATTTTTTATATATTTTTTGAGTTTTGGGAGAATTGATTTTTTTTAATTCGATTTTACTAAACTCAAAAATACCTTACAAAATGGTATTTACCACTATCGAAGGCGACTTTTGCGACGTTGCGGACGTTTCGTGACGTTGTCACAAAAGTGGCCAAACGCCTACGCACCATCTCAACATTATACATTTTAACATTTTTTAATTTGACTGCCTGAACAAACAATCCGCCAAAAATTCTGCACGAAAATAAAAAATCCAACTCGCGCTCTCCAACTTGCACCCATAACCAACTCGCGCGGCGCGAGTTGGATTTGTGACTTAGGACCGGCGCGATTCGCGCCCGGTCCCAACTCGCGCCGATTATAACTTGCACGAGTGGAATTTTCAGACTAGAATACTTTAAAGGATCAGGAAAACCACCTGGGAGCTTTTCTAAGAGGTGTCCACCTCCAAAATTCGACATTTTGGATTCAGCTAAAATTAATTAAAATCATCATATAATATCTAGTATCGCGTCCTGAACTGATTTTATAATGCTAAACACGCCTTGACATTACAACACCTTAGTTCTGGAGTACTTTTCTACTTTTGTAGTGGTAGTACGGAAGTGGTGGTGCATAGAAAGCGGCACTCAGGTGGTAGTATAAGGCACTGATCAGGTATCGGTACTCAGGATGAGGTCTAGATGTCTAGTAGTAAAATTCTGTTTTCCAGGAGTTTTCGAGTTTTCATAATTACTCTGATATGACTTCGACTGTTTAAGAATAAGAACACATTAACACCTATATGGTAGCACTCAGTTGGCAGTACCCCAGCTTGTATTATTATACCATTTCCTGTAATTCATCTGACTATTGGATGTCCCATGCATCAACAAATCAGGGGATCGTCGACTTGGATCAAAATTTTTTTTTTCGTTTTCGGTTTCAAAACTGGTTTTATGCACTAATTTGAGCATTTAAAGATGGTTTGACAATGGTAAAA
>SADC01001234.1:11974-87807 GCA_004194705.1 Ditylenchus dipsaci | reverse complement strand
TTTCTTTGTTAGCAGAGCTTACCTGATTCCACTTTTTAAAATTTTCCGACTTGTTTTAGGGTTGAAAAATAGAAGGCCGGGCCTTCTAATAGAGAATATACGGTACGCAAAATGCCAGAAAGAGGTCAGAATACCAAACTGGCAGAAAATGCCCGGAAAGAGCCAATATGCCCAATTGGAACAAAATATTCAGACGGGTTAAAGCGTCCGAACTTCCCCAAAATCACCAAAATAGGCAAAAGACGATAACGGCCTTAATGGGTCAGAATACCCAAAAATGCCGAACTGGCTAAAATGCCCAAAAAACCGAAAGGCCGAAAGTGGATAAATCCCCAAAAAGTCGAAATGGCCAAGCTGGATAGTAATGCAAAATGCGCGGAAAACCGGAATATCAAAAATTTTATTTAGAAAAATTTAAATTTTCTTCGCAAGGTTTTCAATCTGTTTTCAGGGCAAAAATAGCAAAAAAAACATTCATTTCACGGGTTCTCATTTTATAATTCTATTCCTAAACACCAGGGGGTATTGAACTTTCGTAACTTTTGAGTTGCGCTAGTGATGAAGTATGTTTTCGTGATGTTAAAGTTCAATAAAAACATTGATCACTGAAAGTGATAATACGCTTGTTAAACTTCTCAAAAGACCTCATTTGAGATGAAAGGCTACAAAAATAATATTTAGAAGAAAAAATATATGACCCTAACATTAATGAAATATAAGGCTTTGAAAATCCATTCCAAACTTCGGCCAACCTTACAATCAAAAATGATCAAGTTATTTTAAAAGATATTTTCATTACAACGAGGTCAAATAATACTAAAAAGAAAAAAAAAAGTCAACCCTCTGCTATAGGGACAACCCTTAAAGTTCGTTCTCGCTGCCTAGCGTCCATTTTTTTACCTCATTTTTGAAATTTTTTACCAAATATGATACAGTTTGATCAAAAATCGTAAAGATTCTGAATTTCCCGAACGTTTATGTAAGTGAAAAAAAGCTTACTAGCTATAGTGACACCTGGTAGACACTTGTAAAATTTTCAAAAATGCGGTAAAAAAGTGTTGGACCCTGAGCGAAAACGAACTTTTAGGGTGTCACTATAGCGGGGATTGACTGTATGTTTTTAAAAAATAGAACCTAGACTCTTATGTTTCAAAATTTCTTTCTAAAAGTGCCAACCTGCATCCAGAACTTATAAAACTACTGATCGACAGCCAATAAAAGCACCATAACAAGAAACAGTTGTCGGGAATGCATAGTTACTTGTTAGTTCAACAAATAAAGTGAGCTGTGTTGGTAATGTTGTTTGACATTCCAGTCTATAACTAGAAAATATACAAAATTTAGACGCTCTTTGCATACAACTCCAAGCGCCCCCTACAATTCCCCAATCAACTTTTTCAACACTTAAGGCCGGTTTGTACTAATGCGATCGTTTTTATGAACTTTATGCTGAAAAAGATAGGAGAAAAAATTCTCTCAAATTCGAATCGGACAGTTTGAAGTTGTTTTAGTTGGCTGCAAAAGGGTATTGGAACCATAGTCCAATGACTGCTTAAGTTGGACAGTGAGTCATAGAGCGTACTTGACACTCCAAAAACTGTGTAACATAAAAAAATTTAATTCTGACATCGAATTCATGGGTCGAAAACAATGTGAAATGCTGTTGGGATATCAAAAATCACTGCCAAAATCAGCTTGAGACAATAAATAGGCTTAAGGAAACCACCCGTTAAAATATGTGAATCTCCCGTCAAATTTATTTTTACCCCGTCAAATTCAAATTTCAAACAAATATGTAAATCTCCTGTCAAATTATGTGAATCTCCGTCAAATTATTTTTTACCCCGTCAAATTCAAATTCAAACAAAATATGTAAATCTCCTGTCAAATTATGTGAATCTCCCGTCAAATTTAAATTTTTAATCAAATACTGCATTAAATTTTGCGGGAATTCGAATTTTATAGTCAAAAAATAACTTGGATCGCCAGATTACCTCCCCGGGTGCCAGAAGCCCCTGAAAGTTGGTTTTTAAGGGTACTAATTGGGATAAACTTTTCGCGAAAAATCGATTGAGCGGATCAGATTTCTAGTCAGATGGGCTAAATCGCTCAGAATGCCATGCTGAATCATTCTCAACCATCTGAAAGCACCCTAAGCACTGATTTAGAGTACTTAGATACTAGCATGGAGCAATTAGGATGGGTTATGGTGGTTTCAGATTGTTTAAAATGATTCAGCATGGAATTCTGACGATTCAGTCCATCTGACTGGAAATCTTGATCAGCTCAATCGAATTTTCGCAAAAAGTTACTCCTCTTTAGTAAACTCCAAAAAACTAATTTCAGGGGCTTTTGGCCATCCGGGAGGTATTCTGAAGCGATCCAAGTTTTTTTGTCTATAAAATTCAAATTCTCGCAAAGTTTAATGCAGTATTGACTAAAAATTTAATTGACGGAGAATTTACATATTTTGACGGGTGTTTTCAATTTGAGTCCATAAATATTTAAATAAAATTTTTTGAATTTTTTAAATATTTATTGTCTCAAGTGGAATGCACCAGTAACTGGATCGCTTTTTTGAGAGGTTAAATGCGATAGCGGAGTATTTATTTAAGAAGGGAATGGATATTTTTACCGCTACTTTGGACATTGATTTCCATTTAAAAAAAACTGTGTAAGCATTTTAAAAAAAACTTTATTCGGACATCGGATTTCGTGTGGTGATTCCCATGTGAAACAGCATTGGAATTCAAATCAAAAGACAATTAATATTTAAATAAATATTTTGAATTTGTTCAAATATTTATTGTCTCAAGTGAAATTTAAAATTTGACATCTTTTCAAATCCAAAAGCAGTTTCACATGCAAATCGACAATGCTGAGCACGAATTTGGAGTCAGAATTGACTTTTGGTTAATGAGTTGTGTTCTTTTGAAATTTGTTTGGTAAAGGGAAGTACACTGGAATCGCTTTTTTGGGAGGGTACAATGCGATAGCTTTCGGTTGTTAACTAGGGTCCGACACATTTTTGGCCTCGATATTGGATATCTTTTACTAATTTATCATCCAGTCCTGAAAAACCGAATACAAGTATATTGAGGTCATCATCTGACATATCTTAGAATAGTCCTGATTTGGCTCTAAACACTTGTAACGTGATTTTAATTTTCACAAGCATTTCATCATTTCAAGTGATCGAAAGTTCAATGGACTATTCATTGTTAGACTCACATCTCGTAACCATGAAGAAGCGCAGTTCAAGAGCTACCAACGCCATAATAGAATGACTTTGAAAACCTGGCGTTGGAGATATCGCCTCTTGAAAAAATTAATATCTTTGAAATTTGACCAAAAACCCAAGGCTTTTTCATTTTTGGATTTTGATCAATTTTTAGAAATTTATTTTTTTCAGGAAGTCCCTAACATTCATATTTTTCAAAATCATTCTGTAACATGGGTTTTGTAGCTCTTAACTGGGCTTCAATATGGATTTGAACATGTTATTCTAACAATAAATATTCCACTAAAGTTTGATCACTCAAAATGATGAAAATGCCCGTAAAATTCAATATGACCTTACAAGTTTAGAGCCAAATGTTACTATTTTAAGATATACTATGAATAAACTTGATGTACTATCGAAAAAAGAGATCAGGGCCACAAAATCATGGCATAAACTTCTACTTATATCATATAAAAGATATAAGTAAATGCTTGAAGTTTCACACCTGGAATACAAAACATCATGAAATAAGAGCAAGGATAGAACAAAGCGATAAGATCTTGTGTGCTAAAATGCTGCAAATGGCTTATTTATAAGGATCTGATTAGTGATATCTTCACTTTAGATGGTAGAGAAAAAATTGATTGGCATTTTTTAAGTCTGTTAAGCAAAGCAGTGTGGCAGCCTGGCGCATTTCTCTTCATACATGCTCATACGTGAAAAATATATGCGAAAAAATATGTTGACAATATTTTGAGAAGCCTATGATGCAAGAGAGTGGTTCTACATGGGGCCCCAATTTCGCTAATCGAAGTTAGAGAGAGAGAAAATTTTCTGATAATATTGTTCAAATCTGTGTATGAAGGAGTGCTTTTTGAGATGGTAACCCGTTTTATTTATCTTTGCTACAGTAGCTGTAAACGGCTGAAATTTGAGCATCTGTTAGGAGTAATTATCAATACCTCCAGCCAGGTGGGCGTAGCAAAATGAGGTTGTGTTTAGCCATCGGCACCGGGAGGGAACGTCTTGCTGACGCCTGATTTTATCAACCGCCACATCCACATCAACCGGTTGATACGATTTTCGGTTGATCAACCACGGAAGTGATCAACCGGTCGCCACCGGCGCATCAAAAGGTTGATAACGCCGGTTGATTCAGTAAAGGTCGGATGAGAATAAAACGGGTGCTTATTTGGTGACCCGTACAACATAACACGTACAGTGTCAAATTAGCACTTCTTTTGAAACATCGAAAAAAACATCATCACGGTGTCTTTGAGAGGAGGCCCTATAGTGTACGTATTTCACTGATTATAGACCGCGCCTCTAATAATAGACGTCTCTAATTACAAGACCCCTCAAATTTTGGCTGAAAAATTATAGCCCCGTTCTAATTCTAGACTTCTTCGATGGGGGTTGAAAAATTATACAGTCAAACCTCGATTTAATGACCCTACCTCAAGTTCGTGCCACCTAGGGTCCGACCCTTTTTAACCCCATTTTGAAAATTTTATCGATTATTTTGACAGTCTGTAGCAAATATCGTAAGGATTCCGATTTCGCCAATATTTTTTAGAATCTAGAGTTTCGCACTTAAAAAATCAAAACCTCGATTTAACGACCCTCTAATTTTCAATACCGTATACTGTTTTAAGTCCCCATGGGAGTTATTTTCAACCTCTAAAAAATCGAAAAATTTTGAGGTCGATTTGAGATTTTGGGTGCTAACCAAATCTGAAACTGTAATCAAGTAAACTCGCGGCAACTAAGAAAACGCATAAAACAGATTTCGAAATGTTCGCTCTAGTGAGATATAAGGTCCGTAGGGTGGGGACTTATTAGAGGGGTGCGAGTTAATACAGTAATACGGTATATATGGATATCGAAAATATCGCTCAAACTTTTTCAAAATATCATATCGCTCGCTCGAAATTTTTGAAATCTCTAAAATATAGCTCGATGCAAAAATTTAAAAATAAGCGCTGCATAAAACGACACATTTTAAAAATTTCGAAGAACTATTAAAGTTTTTTGCTGTTTTTCTTTTTACAATGAAAATTATCGTTATTTCATGCGTGCTCGTTTTGCTTACAATGTTTTTAAAATTAAAACTTGGCGTATATTTTTTAATTACTCTTGAGATAAAAAAATATTTTAATTTAGTCCGGATTTTTTCTGACCTTAATTGTATGGCTTTATAAAATAGTACGTATAACCTCCATTAAACGGGCACTTCTACAGTTAACGTCTTTCAAATTTGCTTTGCTTTTTAAAACCCTAATATTTTTTACTTTAAAACAGACGACACTCATTTGTAGAGCTTCACAAACTCTACAAATAAGTGATCGTCTGTTTCGGAAAAAACAATATTGGCTAAAGTATGGTATACCACATGTTCAAAACTGGGGTTTGACCACATTTCGAACGTTTCAGGTCGTAATTAGTACGAAAAACATGTTTTCGGTGGCGGAAAGACATGTGCAAAAAAAAATTGACCGAAATCGACGAAACCACAGGGTGGGGTTCATGGTTCAATTTTTCAAAAACGATGAAAGTGTGCAACACCATACAAGGTTCGTGTTATAGTGTTGCATACTTTTCAAAAACGATGAAAAGTATGCAACACATAAAACCCACATGCTGACTATATAAAGGCCCTGGGAATGGATCCAATATGCTTTTCGCTCGGACTTTCCAGGGTGCGCTTGTGTCGTGAAGCTCAACCTAAGCCCCCTACGCCCCGGAGGCTTTAAGGGTTCCTTTGGGTTCCCGAACAATTCAGTGCTCGCATTAGCGTTTAGGGGCCAAGGTGACCCTTATACACACCTGCCTGCCTTCGGCAGGACCCTAATTCAATAGGAAGCATTTGGGGTAATTGTTCGGGCCAAGGGCTGCCTTTATACACACTGCTTGCCTTGGGCAGGCACTGGCATTGTGAGGCGAAAGTGCTTTTTATGCAAGAAACAATAACATTAGAATGGAAGAAAGATCAGATAGATATGGAACGACATTTGAAACTAAAAACTAGTCAATCAAAAAATGAGCAGATAAAAAAAAGGAGACGACGATTTCAACAAAAAAATGAAAAAAATGAATTTTGGTCAAAAAATGTAGATTTTGAACACTTTTCAAAAAATTTTTTTTGCTCCAGATGTCTATCCGCCACAGGAAAACATGTTTTTCGTGCTAATTACGATCTGAAACGTTCGAATATTGGTCAAACCCAGTTTTGGGAACATGTGGTACCATACTTTAGCCCGAAATTTGAGTGCATTTTCAAAATGTATATATTTCGGTCAATATGCATGTTTCAAAGGGCTGTCTTTTCAAATTTCCAGGACAAGTAGCAGAACACGATAGACATAAACAAAAATTTGAAAAAAATCGTGGTAATCTTCTTATAACTTTATCATTTTCTCAGAAAGTCTCTTAAAAGATCATATCACAGCACGTACAGTTTCAATAATAATTCTGTGAAATTGATCTTGTTCAGGGAAGTAACTTACTTTTTAAAAAGATTGTACTTTTTTCGGGACGCAAAATCTTTTTATTTTTGAAGTTTTTAGTCAAATCTTTTTTTTGGTGTTCAAAATCAATAAGCACTGGATAAAATGGCACTTTTGACTAAAAATGATCCGATTGTACTTTTTGGCCAACTGTACTTTTTTCAAATTTGAGTAACGTACCCTGATCTCGTTCCTTGACTAAAATAAACCATCGCTAAGACGTTGCTGAAGCGCCTAGCCTGAATCAAAATTGACCAGCTAAAGATGATGCAAATGCTTGTCAACTTTTCAAATTATTTCATATGAGTTTGCACCAAAATGATTACTATCTTGAAATATTTCAAAAAAACGCTTTCTAAATCTTCGAACGGAAAATAAACCTACGTTTTGAAATTTTTGTAGCAAACTTTTAACTTTTAATACAGTCGGACCCGATAAGCCGACACCAAGGACCGAACTCAGGGTGTCGGCTTATCGAGGTGTCGGCTTATCGGGGTATGGTTTTCCTTAAATTGTCGAGTACCTGGCGAAATCAAGTGTCGACAGGTGTATCAATCAACGTCAAAAGATAGTCCTAAATGAGCTTGGTTGAATTTCAAACGTTTTTCAACCGCGAATTTGCTCTACCCCGTTACCGCAATTGTTTGCGCCAAAATCGCCTATAGCAAAAACCGTTGCATTTTTAATTAATCAGCTTGCTACATATGGTTTCTCTAAGTAATTTCGTGAATATTATTTACAAGTTAATACTCAAATTGAAATCAGAAAGACGGCTACATTTTGAGCGAAAATGTAATTGACCATATCTGCAAAATTTACTAAAACTCCCAAATTTCTGGAATTCTGGACTTTTTCGAGAACTTTTGAGTTTTTAGTCAATTTCGCAGATGTGGTCATTTACAACCTTATGCTCAAAATGTAGCCCGTCTCTCTGGCATCAATTTGAGTAGTAACTTGAGATAACAATATCTACGAATTACTTAGAAAAACTATATGTAGCAAGCTATTTAATTAAATTGTAGGTTTTGGCGTAACGATTGGCGCAAACAATTGGGCGCTAACGGGGTAGACGAATTTTCAACCGCGTGGTTCAACCGAGATATCTATTTTGAAACTGAAAAAATACATCAAGAACTTATAAAAAAAATCATTGATTGTGTGGTTGCAGTAGTATTGCTCGTGAAAATTGAAGTGCAACACCCCCCAGCTCGAAGATTATTTTCTCTAAGCGTCCTATTGGTTTCGCTTGATTTTTTAATTTCTTTTTGCAATGTGTAGCGCGCTAACTTAGGCTTAAGTAGGCTTAGGGAAATATGAAAAAGATCCTAGAGAGAAATACTATTGGGAGGGGGGGGTGTTCGTTCATATGCTGTCGTATTGCCCAGGTTGTCTTTCTGTCGAAGGTTCGACTCTCACCCGAAACAAAACTTTTGACGCTACGTCATATTAACCGCCCCCCCCCCCCTCCCCAAAAGAAGCTACTGTAAATACTCTCCCCCCCCCCAATAATTTTGTCAGGTACGCCAAAACCATACTTTTTTTGAATTGTAAAATTATTACGTGTTGTCCTGAGCCTAATGCTAAGGCCCAAGTAACGTAAGCCTAATCCTAAGCATTAATATTATTTCACTGTCATGCCCGAGTGTACCAAGTGAGCTTCTGGTGCAGATTTCAAGGAGAACACGATAAGAAAAAGAACGAGGTCGAAAGGCTTCCTTTTTGACACTTTTCATGTTTTGAAGGTAGCTAATTTCGACATCTGCACATACAATTTTAAGGGTTTTAGAGTGATACTTTGCTCATAATGTATCACCTGGGCGTGAATATCTCAAAATGTAGCATAAGGATCAGGGCTATCTATTGCTCACAAAAGTTAGCAAGAATATAGAAGTTGCAATATATTAATTAATCCCTTAGGTTCACGATCTGGAAATTTCTGTTTTCAGAAGTAAAGTAGCTCTAACTTCCTCACAGTCTTTTTTCAAAAAACTTAAGCACACTTGTTGCTCGAATGCAGAGAAAAATGAGTCTAAACTTGCATGAAAGAACTGAATTGCAAACCACATGATCTTTATCTTGATTAATGTACACACTGATAAGATAAGCTGCAACCGTTGTTTCTTGGTACCTTTTCATTATAGCCTTTTTTAAATTGCAGATCGCTAAAATTTATTCGAAAATGGCTTATCGACTTGCTGACCGCAATGCGCTTGATGAATTCTCCGAAGAAACCTATCGAAAGCGATTAGAAGAAGAACAAGGAGCGAAGATTAATGAAAGACGACGACGACTTCTTTCTTCGCCAAAATTGTGTTGCCGAATGCTGAAGACGATTGAATCTGTGGAAGAAGGAGCATCCTCAAGAAATGCAAGGAAGAACGAGTTTCAATCTAGCAACTGGCTCAAGCTTCCATCTGAATCAGAACAAGCACTTTTTGGCTTTTTTCGCCAGATTTGATCAAACTGTTAGTTTTTTTCATAATTTTTTATACGGCTTTGTAATGTGTTTAGCGGTGTGAATAATACCAATTTGTCTATCACTCGTTGCATAGGGGCAATAAAGAGAAACAAAAGAACCGTACCCCCATTTGCTTATGAAACAGATGATGCTGAGATAAAACATTAGTGGGACTCTGGTTGAAGCTTGGAGTTACAGATACACATCTCGAAGTCCATGAATCGTTTCGACAACTAAACTCATCGCTGGTGAGTCAGCTTTTGTATTTCAGAACGAATTCTGTATTCGTACAACATAGATGCGCATCTTTCATTTCTCGCAACGAAGAAGAAGGTCTTTGAACTATTTTTTTCAACTGCCGACCAGTTGATGAGAGAGCAAAAAGAACGAAGTCTTCTGTGGAAAACTGGATGAGATGAGGGCTTCAACAAATAGATCAAAACTATAAAAGGTTGGCTCCCAGTCACGTTTACATTGGTAAAGTTCAAAAAAGTTTAGCTTCTAAGTAAAGCAACGGACAAGAACTGCTGCTCAAGTGAATCATTGTTATGGATGCCACAAATCAGGAAAGAGGAAAGAAAATCATGAGCTGCAGTAAATGTGAAATCAGTTTACGGTGAACATGCAACTGCGCTGTTCTATGTTAAATGAATACGTCCAAGAAAATCAACAGTCAAGAAGTTCCTCTAGCAACTGCTACGTTTACACCAATGCGTACAAGAACCTACACCTTATCTAAGACAATGCCCGCTGCTACAAGTGCCTAAGAATAGTCGCTTTCACTGCTCTGTCTGTCAAAAACCAGCTGCAAGGAGACCGTAATTCAGAATCCAAAGCATTGGTGACTGTCCATTAGCAATGTTTGCGAGATATTTTGATAAAAAACATCTAAAAAAAATTTGTCTTTAACTGAAGGGACGTGTATTTTATGTTTTACTTGTGGCAAGTTTAGGCATTTTGTAGCTCTGCATTCGAGCAACAAGATGTGCTTAAGTTTTTGCTTGAAAAAAGACTGTGAGGAAGTTAGAGCTACTTTACTTCTGAAACAGAGAATTTTCAGATCGTGAACCTAAGTGGATTAATTAATATTTATTTTGCAACTTCTATATTATTGCTAAACTTTTGTGCGCAATAGATAGCCCTGATCCTATGCTACATTTTGAGATATTACACGCCCAGGTGATACATAAATTTGAGCAAGTATCACCTATAAATACCCTAATATTAGTATGGCAGATGGTCGAAAATTAGCTACCTTCAAACACTGAAAATGTCAAAAAGGAAGCTTTTCGACCTCGTTCTTTTCTTATCGTGTTCTCCGTGAAATCTGCACCAGAAGCCTCACTTGGTACACTCGGCATGACAGTGTTAAGGGGGGTTATATTACAGTAGCGGCTAAAACTTTAATATTTTTCACGTCGTCCTGACACGAAAGTTAGATTTTGAATTCGAATTCAAACCCATTTTTCATGGATTTGATAGACTGACACGCTGTGTTTCGGCGATACTTAGAATAATAGGGTTGTCGAGCGCCGAAATTTTCGAGTCGAGCGCGATTCGATATTCGAATTCGAAATTTTCGAGTCGAGCGCTCGATTCGACATTCGAAATTCGAAATTTTCGAGCGTCGATTCGAAATTCGAAATTTTCGAGCGCTCGATTCGAAATCGAAAATTTCAGCGGCTTCGCCGCCTCATTAATGATTTTTTAGAAACAAATTGATCGAACCATGGTTAATCGACCACACCGACCGCTTTACCACATCAAACGAATAAGCGGCGAAAAAACTAATTCTTTGTTCATAGTGTGCTTGATCAAACGGCGCAGATCGGAGACTCTGAGATCGCAAAAAGCACGCTCTGGCTTTTTTCGCCTCAGAAGTCCAATTTTTGTTCGCTAACTTTCCTTGCTTGCCGATTCAGGTGACCCGAAAGATGAGTTGTTGATCTACTCTTTGGCAGTCTAAGCTCTTCCCCACAAGTGAAAATAGTCTTTCCACCGACTTCTTAAACGATTTTCCAAATCCTTTTGGCATTTTTTTCTAAACAAAAAAATTCACCATTACATTCTTTTTGTGTGCTGCAAGTTCCGAACTATATCTCGAAATAAGCGCTCAAAATTCGAAAGCATAATTCGAAATTTTTTTCGAGCGCTCGGAAAATTCGAAATTTCCGCTCGAAATTCGAAAATTTGAACTTTCGAGCGAAAAGTTCGAAATCGACGCTCGATTCGACAACCCTATAGAATAAAGCCACAACACTTTAATTTGTAAGGGCTTTTGCAGTAACGGAGTGTATTATTGCAGTCTTGTAATTATCGATCCATAAGATGGTGGTTAATCATACACTATACGCACAATTTCTGCATGGGTTTCATGAATTCTAACGTTGGTGCCTCTGGCGTCTTTTCAAACTTGAAAAAAAGATTGTTTTGATATTTTTAAAATTCCAAAGTTTGACCCTGACTTTTAATTATTTTCATTGTGAATAGAGAGAATCAGCTACTTGGGGTGGAGTAGTGTATATGGCAGTTGCGTCGAAATATTTTTTGGAAGCAATAAATTTGCGAAAGAATTTTCAACCTTTCAATATTTTCCCTAAATTGTCTCGCCACATAAAAATTCGAAAATATTTTCTGTGATTGCCAACAACATTGTCTATAAATTTTCCTCTATCTGTCTAACATCGAATGGCTATCAAATTTGAGATAAGATCAAAGATCTGCACGACCACTACTTGCCTACACAATATTTGTCAAAAATATTGCTCGAAATTTTAGCGATAGTAGCGAAGACCCCCCCCCCTTTCTCCAAATCGCTATGACTAGACTTTGTAAAAACAAGTAGGTTACGCAAATCAAGGAATGGAGACCCTGTGGTTAGCATCGACTGAGCAGTGCAGAATTCATCAATTGGCTGACTACTTTATTGGTCAACAATATCTTGACTATTGATTATTGTCTGCAAATATTATCAACAAGTCAAGTGGTATTGAACAGCACTGCAGCATTCAATTCGTCTTTCGAATAATTTCGCTTTTGCTTCGCTTTTTATTGTGTCTATTAATTTGATTGTTCGGGCCCACAGGGGGACACATTTTTTACTGATTCGTAAATAATGTTTAAGTGACTTCTCAGTGATTTTTATATGCTTAAAACGATAAGAAAATTATTTTCTAACACTTTTTCACATAAAAAATTAAAAAAAAAATTTTGACTAAATTTTGAATTTTTGCCTCGGTCCCCCAAGGCAATCCAACCTGAAAGGGTACCTGGATACCACAAAAAATTTGAACATAATTTTGTTAACTGGGACCTATCGCGTGAATAAACTCTGGTGTGCATACATGTTTCATGCATCCAGAGTCACTTTCGAGTGATTGGTGTCTAAGGTGTGTGGGTGTGCGCATCTCAACCCAAGCAACCCCTTTTACGCGCGCAGGAGGCTTGGTTGTAAAACCCCTTCGGGGGCGCAGGGGCTTGTTGGTTAGAGATGCGCGCACAGACTATCCTTAGACATAATCCGAGCAAGACTCTTGATTAAAAATGCATATAGTGGCTCTTTTTGCCCAGCTCCAGTGACCAAAACACGGTAGAAACCTTAGTACCAGGTGATTCACCTTGGTCCCCCAAGACAAAAGTTAAATTTTAGTCAGAAAAATGTTTTTTCAAAAATCAATTTTTATGTGGAAAGTGTTGGAAAATAAATTTTCTATCGTTTTAAGCATATAAAAATACTTAGGAGTTATTAAACGTTATTTACGAAAAATTAAAAAATGCGGCATTTTGATTGATAGATCATTTTGAGAAGATGACAATCATTTCATCACTGTCATAAATCAAATGTTCAATTGAAATTGAAGCGTCACGTAAACATCTTATCATCATGATGTAGCGCAGCTCAAAGCCACAGAACCAAGCTTACCAAATGATTTTTTAAAATCAGAGTGTTGAGATTTGGGCTTTTAGAAAAAATCAATTGCTTGAGAAACGGCCACAAACCTAGTTTTCACACCATTTTTAGAGATTTCGGCCATTTTCCAAAAGTTTATATAAAAAATCGGATTTTAAGAATCATTTAGTGACATTTGGTTTTGTAGCTCTTGAGCTGCGCTACATCAAGATGATAAGATATTCACATGATGCTCAAAATTCAATTAAACATTTCATCACTGAAAGTGATGAAAACGCTGGTTAATTTACTAGAATGACATCACACGTGTTTGGATCTTTTGAATACTAATCTCAGACAAGTTACTACAGTCTGCTCCCTCCATAGTGCACACCCAGTGACCGGCGCCAGGTGTGCACTATGGCAGAGGTGCACTATGGCGGGGGTCCGTTACTATGAATTTACAACGAAATCGGCCAAACGAATCGGAACCGGTGTGCACAATGGCGAGGTGTACACTATGGAGGGAGTTCACTGTACTCAATTTGTAGTCAGTGAGATGAGCCACAAAGGAGTGGAAGATGCCTGAGAAAATTAATCAAGAATGCGTGCAAAACACAATGCCCAAAAACGTTTTTCGAATTTAAGGGTTGACTCTATTAGAAGAAATCTGGCGTGTGGTCAAAAAATCAGCCTACTCATGAGCCCTGAACCATATAAAAAACTATTCTAGCCCAAAATATTGTATTTTATCTATCAAAAACCATTCTCAACTTTGAAAATCAGAGAACCGGGTAGTTAGCAAAGGTTTGACTCAGCCACAAAAGAGTATGTCAGAAGGGTAGGATGCACGAAATTGGATGTCTTTAAAATTCTAGCACTAACTAAAAACACCCTTTTCATGATTGCCCAAATGAAAGCCTAGAACCTTAGATGCGCGTAAGCACATAAAACATGTGCAGTTGTAAAAAAAACATTTATAAAAAATGGAAACAATAAAAAAAACCCTAAAAAATATGCCTTTTCTGACAAAAAAAAACACACTTGGTGTTTAAACTGTGCGTTGTTCGTCTTGTTGGATCACAATTTTTAGAGACTAAAAATACTTTCATGCCCTCTAATCCATTTGTTTATTACTATTTCTTTGTTCTTTTTCGATTACTATTTCTATTTACGTACAAAAGTTATTATATTATTTTGCATGTGTGCAGCACATGCAAAATAATACTTGTTCGGGAGCAAGGCTAGTATTTTGACTACTCTTACTAGCAGTGCTGTAAGTGGCACCGGTGGGGCACCGTCAGCTCAGGCACCGCACCGGTGCCATGAGCTGGTGCCGGTGCCGAAATTTTTAGGTGCCGGAATTTCAGGGTTAGTGCCGTGAGCCGGTGCCGGCGCCGAAATTTTCAAAGTCGGTGCCGTGAGCTGGTGCCGGTGCGGAATTATTAGGTTCAGTGCCGTGAGCTGGTGCCGATGCCGCAATTCTAAGATTTACAACACTGCTTACTATTCAATGAGGCTTATTTTCTACAGTCTCAGGGGTGTATAACATCAGTGTCACTATATCCATGTGTCACTATAACAAGTTTACAGTGTATAGACTGAATCAAAGTGCCCCAAAGACCAAAATGGAAATTCAGGTGAAAAGTTGGATCCTAGTGGGATTGAATTTGAGAAAATGTGAAAAATTTCCATGTTAATGTTGCCATGTATATTATGTTGCTTTCAAGTGTTCTATGAAAATTATTAATATTGCAAAAAAATGTGTGATAAATAAAAAATATTTCAGGCTCTTGAAGCTACGTCCACAATGATTGTAGAGTGAAGTGGATGTTAATACCCGCCCATATTTTCGATAAATAGAAACATCACGGTCAAACTAAAGCTATAATTTTCATTGTACAGAATCTTAGACTATCAAAAGCCAGGGATTTGCAAGGCGCATTTGATCTTCTTCTTATGAATCCCTGATTCATAGTAGTCTAATTGAAATAAGTTTTTTTGGCTCATGTGTGCAGGCAGGATGTCTCCATGTTCACCCACCAGTTTCTGAATGATCGCGTCCAGTGTTTCCCTGTCACACCAGCACAATAGCTGACATTCAGCTTGTTCAATTGAATACAAGTGTCCGCACATACATAATAGAGTCATCAGTGATCAGAGAGCACCCAGATACGTTCAAATACTAAAATCACATATAGTTATTCAATTCAAATAAAAACCCAGCAAATAATACTTTGAGTTCAGAGTTGTTTTCAGCAATTGCATTAGAATCCAATCAGTCAAACAGTTCATTCTATCCAGATTTAGATGCTCTAATTGCTGGAGATTGACCAAATGCAGCAATCCATCTTCGCTACAGTTTTCGGCCCTTCACATGCAGCCAGAGAAAAACTCGTCAACTGTCTGATCTGCCCAATGGATTGCAGTAGGGGGTCAGAAAGAGAGTTTTCAGGATGAATCTTCAAATACCTGAGCTCCTTCATATGGTCAAAGGGGCAATTGCACAGGTATATATTTCACAGATAACCACTTTCTTGAGGCTGAAAATAAATTTTATCGTTTTTTACCTTTCGACAGTAGAGAGGGGGAGCAGGACAATTGACCGCCCGGGCCGATTGACCGCCCGGGCCGATTGACCGACTGGACAATTGACCGCCTGGACGATTGACCGCCTGGGCCGTTTGACCCCTCGTGGCTTTTTGACTATGTTCATCTTTTGTCTGTTCATTTTTAAAGTCCGACTATGTATTAATTCATATTTCTGTGTTTTTCATTGAACATCGATATTTACTATAAATATAAAAATTTAGCAATCTGATAGATGCTAATACGGAACTCGTGCGCCTAATCGTTAACGAGCTCAGCGACTATTCAAGCGAAGAAGAAAATGACGTATAACATGATGGTTTGAAAGCTTACTGTTGCTGCACCAAGAAAAGCTATGTGGGTCATCAAAGGGTCAGCTATTATCCCGTACCATGTACCCCCAAAGGGGCTTCCTATTGAATTAGGTTGCCTGCCGAAGGCGTCAGGTAGAAATCTAGAAAAATCAAAATTTTCGATGAAAGTGGTCGGAAACAACGTCTTTATCGGTTTCAGCGTGTAAGTAGTCAAAAAGCCACGGGGTCAAGCGGACCAGGCGGTCAATTGTTCAGGCGGCCAATTGCCCAGTCGGTCTTGCCCAGTCGGTCAATTGTCCAGTCGGTCAATCGGCCCAGGCGGTCAATTGTCGCGGACCCGTAGAGAGGGTTTCAAGACATTTGGAAACTTCTAAATAGTCATAAATGTTTTCCTGCTATTTTCTTTATTTTTATTTATTTATTTTCTATTTATTTATTTCATGTATTTTCTTGCTATTTCCACAAACTTGAAATATGACTAAAAGTGTCTCTAAATATTGAATTTTAAAAGGTAGCTTAGTCTTTCCTCGGCTAATTTTTAAATTCAATATTTAGAGACACTTTTAGTCATATTTCAAGTTTGGTAAAGCCAAAATCACTGTTCAAACTTTCAAAATGTTCTCATAATCTAGGCCACAAACGTAGTGAAACACAATCACATTCAGCCTAAATTCAGCCTAAAGTACGATAAATTTCATTTTCAGCCTTACAGGTCAAAAATATCCGCAGCTGCGGATATTTTGTTATATAGAGGTTTTGTATTTTTTATAGTAAAATTATTCAAATATTGAAAAACGATCGGCAAATCGGAATCCTTGCGATATTTGCGACCAGACTGTCAAAACAGAATTTAAAAAAAGCTTTGAAAATCGAGCTAAAAAAAGTGTCGGACCCAAGGTGGGAACGAACTTTTAGGGGGGGGCGTTATATAGAGGTTTGACTATATCTTTGTTCGATAGCATCGGTGGCCTAGTGGGATAGCGGCGGCGACTGCGAAAGTTGGTCGTCGGTTCGATTCCTAGTGGGGGTACAATTTTTCCTCGACTTTTCTAAATTTCGTCAAATTATACTCGTTTGAATTTCGCTGGTGACCGCCTTTCAAAATATTCCCATCGGCGACGGTGTACGGTCAGTTCGCCCATGATCAGTTAGCCCGGTCAGTTCGCCCACGATCAGTTCGCCCGTTTTTGTTTTAGCTTAGGCAAGGGTAGGCCAGCGTATGTTAGGATGGACTCAAAATGTTCCCGAACTACAAAAAAGTTAAAAAATAAGTTTGGGTTTGTTTTTTATGGCATAATGGTCATTTTTGAAAACGGGGCGAACTGATCTTGGGGCGAACTGACCGGGGCAAACTGATCGTGGGGCGAACTGACCTGTCTCCATCGGCGACTAGCATGCCCTTTAAACTAAATTTATGAATTAAAAAAAGACTCACTTTTGGAGTTTGGAAAACAGCAAATTTAAATCGCAGTCAAGCATATCTCTACTTAGCTTCAAATACTCCAATTGGGGGCATCGATTACCAATTTGAGCTAGTTGAACTTCTTATTTCGAGAAGGCCATCTTTAAGTGTTTTAGTGTGTATGGAATGTTTTCAAAAGACACATCTGTTAGGTTGCATTCCAAGACCATTTTCAAGTACACTGCAAGTTATGAAAAAGTCATCCAATGCTGTGGTCTGCAAGAATTAGTTCTAATAGATCTATTTTAAATTTTATTGCTATTTTAAATGTCAATAAAATTGTTGCAAAAGAAACTGAAAGTCATTGACAACTTACAATTGAAAGCATTCAGCGATATTGATGCTTTTAAGGGTGTGAATCGTTCAGCTATTTGTCTAAGCTGAGAATAACCAAGTGTGCAATCAGGAATCTCTAAATGTTGCAGCTGATTGACTGGATTCGGCTCAGAAGCACGTCCCAGCAAAAGCTGAAGTAGAACGCGTAGTAGAACCCCGTCAATTTCACATTGATCAAGTAAGGAGCACATCTGTTGGCAATGGCAGCAAAACTAGAAATTTACAACAACTGTACACAAATAAATGTTCCAAACACAAAATCACCTTTTTTTTAGCCTTCTCAATCTTTCGTTATTTCCTACTTTCATAATTTCATGTAAGTGTACGCATTAAATCGAAGCAGGTTGTGTTTCGCCAACCATATGCTTGAATGATGACCCTCCATCTGCGGCAGACTCTTTCCATTGAAATTTTGGTTACCAAGTCGAGGCGTTCAAAATCTGCACCTGCAAAGATGGCATAAATGAAATTTTGCGATAGACCATTCGCGGCATGCAATTCCACTAGAGATTTAATTTGGCGTTGGTATTAATTTGTTTTTGTATCTATCAACACCTCAAAGACATCTGATTTCGACACCCCCGCAAAAAAAATTAAATTGTTTCACGGGAATGTTTTTTGCAGAGTTTGGACAAATCACGGATGCACAAAGATTTGAGATATGGCGTCTTTGTGCAAAAATCGCAAAAATCATAATATCATAGATTTTACCACATTTAAAATTCCCGCCTTGCAAAAAAGTAATTTTCAGTGGACGTATGCCATTCTGATTTCTTCATGAAAGTGTAATCGAAAAAAAAATGAGGTCATTGAAAGCTTTTTCTTGAGCTTTTTGTTTCGATATTCGAAATTTAGCAAATTCGTATTAGTATTATAGATTTTTGCGATCTTTGTCCATAGACGCAGTATCACAATTTTTTTGCGCAGTCCGTGACAAGACTTATTTATTCAAACTCTGCGAAAAAATTACCTGAAACACTAGAGGTCTCAAAATCAGCCGTCTTCTAGTGTTAAAATAAAAAGACGATACTTTTCTGGCGCAAATCCACTTTTTTGGTGCAATTTTGTTGAAAATTGAAAATTTTCAACTTTTTCAAAAGTTTTAACATCTACAAGTAGCCACGTTTTCTAGTTTCTAATGAGGTATCATTTATTGCATCATCTTAAAAAAATGAGATACAAAAAGCTAAAACTATGAACTAAATTGTTGTTCTGATTCGCTTCATATATTAAGCTTTTTGTATTTTATTTTCAGAGATGATGCAATAAGTGATACCTCATTAGAAACTAGAAGAGCGTGGCTACATGTTGATGTTAAAACTTTTCAAAAAAAAAATTCAATCTAATTACGCGAACAAAATTTACGCCAAAACAAAGTACATTTGCACCAGCAAAAAAAATTTCGCCAAAAAAGTATTGTCCTAAATGAAATCGGCAATGCTGAACACGCATCTATTTTCGAAGTTGGGGTTTGATTATTAGGTAAAATTTCCACAACGAGGCAAAAGCTACCATAAGAAATAAGAAAATATGAATTACCATGATTTCGACTGGCAAAGCCTGAATGCTGACCAATTCTTTAGCATTTGACATACTGGCTTGGATGATAACAAGAAGATGTTGAACATAGTTTTGAATACCGAGCCCTACCACATAAATAAACTCTGGTATGCATGCTTTTTATGCATCAGAGTCATTTCGAGTGATTTGTGTCTAAGGTATGTGGGTGTGCGCATCTCAACCCCAAGCCACAAGCTCCCTACGCCCCGAAGAGGCGCAAAGGCGTGAGAGTTAGAGATGCGCGCACTCACTTACCTTAGGCATGATTTCGAGAAGTACTCTTGATAAAAAAAAATGCATATAAAGTCTATTTTTGCCACGGCCCAGCTGAAAAACATGGTGAGGCAGTCGAAGAATACAAACTTTATTTTTCTAACGTTTTGCCATAAAGTGGCCCCTTTATTCTCTTCCCCTCCCAATACAGCCCTTATTCCCTTTTGAATTCAAAAGGCGCCAATTTAAAATTTTCAAATTTGACTAGAGTTGACCAACGGCTATATAGCCGAGATTATAGCCGGCTATATAGCCGTAATATAGGCGGCTATTTTCTAGAAAATAGCAGATCAGTGAGAAATCGGCTATTTTGTATAGCTGTTATATACATGTATACGTATAACTCTTCTTCACAGGGTTGAGAAAATAGCAAAATAGCCGGAAAAAAGAAAATAGCCGCTATATAGCCGGCTAAATAGCCGGAAAGAAAATAGCCGGCTATTTTCCCAACTCTAATTTTGACTAAAAAATCATGGTCCCCTGTGGTACGAAAAAATCTTTTTCTCAGAATCAAAAAAACAGCCGGCTTTCTCATGAAATCGGGGTCGAGAAACACAAATATGAGGTTATCTCCTTCATCTGATCACTCCCGTGGGGAAGAATTGTAAACTGCAACCTTTTATATTTGTGCTTTACAGTCCAGAAGCCTTTTTTATTGGACTTTGAAGCACTATCAGGTGTTATTTTCACGCTGTTTCCGAAAATCTGAAGTCTGTTTTATGGCTTTATGTGTCTGTGCAATTTTCGTTTTGACAATTTTCGTTTTGGCAATCTTCGTTTTGGGAAATCCTACGTTTGGCAATTTTTGTTTTTGGCAATCTTCCCCTAGCCATCAGAAAGCTCGGACAAACCGCTTTCTTATGAACTCAAAAGAAAATACTGAACTTAATTGATTCACCGCTCAGCAGTTTAAATAAAAACCATCCATTTTTTAAAGAGTCGCTGTGAAAATTGGCCTATTTGAAGACATTGCTAACATGTTTCAGGGGTTCAATTTTGTGATATTCGTGCTCAGCAGGTTCTAAGATTTCAGGTAGTCTATTCTTACACCATAACAATGAGCGATTTTTAAAACTGGTTCAGATTTTTGTGGTGAGTAGTTTCTCGGCTTTACTTTAATTCAAACTCAACTTCTGGATTGGTCACAAAATTTGCCTGCTTTTTGCTTTGCACTGCCTTTTTTGCAGCTCTAATACCGTATTTCCTGTAATTTAGCTCCCTCCTTCCTAATTTAGCCTCCCTCTCATTTAGCCGCCCCCCCCTCAAAAGAGGATTCAAAGAATTTAGCCCCTGCATCTAATTTAGACCCCCCGTAAACCGAAAAAAATATTTCTCGTAGTCATTTGGGTATATAAGCAGTGGAGTCGGTCATTTCATTCATTCTTAGGTTTTGTACTGTGGTGACCGGTTGTGTGGCATCAGTTTTATGGTTGAATTAGTTCAGTTGGCTGGATCGTTCCGACTGTATTGGTTCAGCTGGCTCAATCAGTCAAATTGGATGGATTGGACCAAGTGTATTGATCCAACCAGGGCTCCCAAGTAGGAGGACCTTGAAATCAGCCAAAAAATTCCAAAAGTCAGCACTTGTGGTCAAAAAATCATCCAAAAATTCCGAAAATCAGCCAAAAGTCAGCCTCACATAAATTGTTACAAAATTTGCTTTATTCGGGATAAGATAACAAAAAAAACAGTAATACTACATTTCTCCCAATCTTAAGCATCATTTGACAATTTTCTATCGGCGATAAGACATTTTTAACTGGTGGACAAAAGTCTTTGGCGGACTTTTAAGCTCACTTTTGAAAATACAAACATTGCAAGTCGAAAATCCAATTATACAGGAATGCAGCCTTGCAGTTCATCTTTTAAATAGCATATTTAACTTAGCTTCATTGTTTCGAAAAAGTCACCAGTCAGTTCCAAACACTTGTCCGCTTATTTTAGCAAGTTGACAAGCATTTTTATCACTTTCAGCGTTCAAATTTCATATTCGATTCGAAGAGTCACAAAAATATTTAACATCGTGTTATAGCGCAGCTCAAGAGCTATGAACACATGTTACTGAATGATTTTTTGAAATCAAAGTGTAAAGATATGGCTTTTTTGAAAAAATCAATTGCTTCAAAAAGTGGCGAAAATCCGTGAAAATCGGAAAAAATTGGATTTTGGCCATTTTTGAAGCGGTTGATCTTTTCCAAAAGGCCATATCTTAACACTCGAATTTGAAAAAAAAATTGAATTTGGATTTGGTATATTACAGGAGGTTTGGGGGGGGGGGGGCATATTACAGTAGCGCCGATTTTTTTTAAAGTCATATTTCAAACTCACCCATTGATCCCACACCGTATAAGGTGCTGATTTTTTTGTACAACGACAAGAATGAATCGCTGAACCTTCAAAAAATAGTCAAAATGTAGCTAACAACGAGGCAAACAAAGTTAGAAAAAATCAGCACTTAGCATTGTTTACATAAAAAGTTATGACGCTAAATACGCCAAATACTGCTCTAGGGTCAACGTTGACCCATCCGTAATGCTAAAATTAAAGTCATCTTGCAGATAACTCTTAACTAATCCCACGATGTAGCATACAATGGTGTGCAAATCTCTGATTCTGGTTCTCGCTGTCGGTCAGCTCTGGCTCCGAGGAGGTGCCAGAGCTGCAAGCCAGAGAGAATTTTTTGAACTTGACAGCCCGGAGCGAGAGCCGGAGCATATTTTTTGTATGAAAAGCTCGAGGCCAAATTCAGAGCAAATTCAAATTATATATTCTTATTTTATTTGAGTATAAAAGGTATCAGGTTGTTCAGTAAGTTCGCAGACTAACCTTACATATTTTTTGAAAAAAAAATTCTTTGCAAAACTATTGAAACTGGCAATTCTAGGTCAAAATTGCACGCTGAGCACGAATCTGTGCTCAGAATTGCATTACAGATTGTAAAAGGCTGAGAAAACCACCATTTTTGACTGCTTACTCTGATTGTGATTTGTCATACATTTGTTTTATTCTAGTTTTATTGTATTCAATATTATACTTCCCAAATCCAAACACGGTACCAATCGATTCACCAGATTGAGCTGAGTCGATGGTACCATATTTGGACATGATCGGGTCGGTTGACCGAGTCGATCCTTGGGTTATTCCCCGAAATACTCGAAAATACCGGGTTTCGATACCCTTTTTGGTACCTTATTTGAGTGTGGTGTGCTGGAGTCAACGCTTCTATAATACAAACATAGTACCAATCGACTCGCCCGATTCAGCTAGAATTGCCAGTGTCAATAGTTTTGCAAAGAATTTTTTTTTCAAAAAATATGTAAGGTCAGTCTGCGAACTTACTGAACAACCTGATATATACGCAGAACTTTCTGGCTCTGGCTTTCGCTCGGAGCGAGAGCCGTAGCAAATTTTTTTTAAACTAAGATTTCAGTGCCAGAGCCGGTGTTAATCGACCATTGACTGGGGCCTTATTGAAAATTGGAGCCTTATTTTGCGACTCCACAATCCAGCTTGTAACAAAATCAGCCTCAGTACAGTCAACCCTCCAGTAAATTCAACTTTCTAGTACTATTTATACAATGAAAATGACCAAATATGACCGAACATGACCGGTCATATGAGCGATCAGAAAACCAAAAATTGACTTCCTAATGCTTTTTTGAAAACCCAAAATCTTTGGAATTATATTTTTTGTTACATGCAGAAAGTTACGCTACTAGGTGGTGTTGTCTTTTAGCCTTCCGCTTCATTCAATCCCAGCAAAGCAAAATTGGTGAAAAAGCCATAATTTGTTCTGATTCAAGAAGTGATCGAATCTAACTTCGTTTTTGTTGTCAAACTTGAAGGCGTTTTTATGTTTTTCGCCTAAATTTTCATAAAGCTCCAAATGAACCTTTTTGGACAATTTGGAAAAGCCGTGGCTTGGCATTACCAAGAACTAAGAAAAAAAATTGACTAATTTATTCGATTTGCTCTTGCACACTTTCACTATTTACGGAACCATTTTCCATAATATTCTCTCCAACCATGGATTTTTAAGATGATTCTGTGGATATTCGCATTCTTTAACCAAGTAGCAGAATTGAAAGAAGTTTTCTTTTGGTTCATTGATTGCTGGCAGGCTACCTCCATGTTTGGCCACCAACATTTGAATGACCGCCTCCATTGTTTTTCTTGTCACTCCAGAATGGCTGACATCTAGCTGGATCAATTGTCTGCAGTTGTTTAGCACATACAAAATGGAGTCATCAGTGATCAGAGGGCAATGAGACACCTTCAAATGCTAAAATCCGAATACAGTTGAAACTCGATTTGACAAAATTCAAGGGACCGACCAAGTTACCACGTTCGAAACCTTTTTTACACCCATTTTTTCAAGCTTTTGCCAGTTCTGTTTTAACAGTCTGGTACCAGATATTACAAGGATTCCGATTTTATTTTTTTTATAAAAATTTCTATTTCCGGCAAAATCAGAATCCTTGCGATATTTGGGACAAGACTATCAAGACAGAACTGGCAAATTTTTGAAAAAATAATGGTAAAAAAGTGTCGGACCCTAGGTGGGAACGAACAAGAAACTAGAGTCGTAGGGCTATTTAACGGTGTTTTAACTACTGAAAAAAGATAAAAAAATTTTTAATAAACCCAGGCAAATTGAAAATTAGCCACGAAAAAGAATGGATTAGCCACAAAAAAGTATTTTCGCTACAAAAAAAAAGAATGATTAACCTGAAATAAACCATTCAAGTTCGTTACCGAACCAACTTGAAGAGTTTATGTTGTAGCGAGACCCGACTGAGCTGGAACTGAAAATAAACCTGCAAAAAATACCTTGAGTCCGGATTATTTTCAGCAATTGCCTCCAGAACTGAATCACTCAAATTGGTGATCGAACTCAAATCTATATACTTCAGTCGCTGAAGATTGGCTAAATGCAGCAATCCATATTCGCTGCAGTCTTTGGCACCTTCACATCGAGCTAGAGAAAGATTTATCAAGTGACTGATCTGGCCAATGGATTGGAGCAGGTGGTCCGAAAGCGGGTTATGTGGATATATAGTTACATAACTGAGCTGCTTCATATGGCCAAAGTAGGCGAATTGCATAGGTATGCGTCCATGGATTTGCACTTGCTCAAGACTAAAATACACAATTTCAACCTTTTTTGTTTTCAAATGTCAGTTATTCTTTTTTTGCGCTTTTTTCAAAATTGATGGAGGCGCAAATTTATCCCAAACAAAAACATTTTTCGGTATATAATGTCAATATAATGTCTCAAGCCCCTGCGCCCCGAAGGGGCGCAGGGGCTTGAGAGTTAGAGATGCGCGCCCTCACTTACCTTAGACATGATTCCGAGATGTACTCTTGACCATAAAATGCATATAGAGTCCCTTTTTGCCACGGCCCGAGTTGAAAAACATGGTAAAACAGCCAAAAACTAGGTAGAGAGTGGTTCAAATAATTGGATTTTTTTGTTTTTTTCCCACCCCATTACAGCCCAAAGTTCCATAGAAATTGCTTTTTAGTTTTTTTACAGCAAAATAATTTCTTTAAAATGGTTTTCGACTACTTCTAAAAAAGTCGAATTTTTTATGGATGCCTAAAGTATTTATCGGATGCCTAAACTTTCTATGGATGCCTAAAATATTTAAGGATGCCTAAACTTTTTAAGGGGCATGCCCGTGCGTTAAGGCGCGAACCAGCAGTTTTTTTCGAATTTTTTCGAATCCTCCCATTTTTCACTCGTTCTGCGTCAAATCTGATATTGATGACCTTATACTGCTTTTAAAACTAGACAGAAAACTTAAAAAATTTAGACGAGTACGGATGTGAAGATTTATCGAGAAAGAAAAGAACTGCTGGTTCGCGCCTTTTCTCCCCATCGGGCACGATCATGTCCCTTTAAGGATGCCTAAAGTGGTTGAGGATGCCTAAACTGCAATTGAGCCAAGAGTTGTACTGCAAATTTTGTAGCCTTTTTAGGAATATCAATGACTGTTGACATGGCGATATACAAAGCTGACACGGCAATATATGTTTGAAATTTAAAATGGTCAACAAATATTTTCGTCGAATAGTCTAACAATTCTAACCTAGCAAGATGACAGGCGTTGAGATCGATTTGTTATTTAAATATCATAAAATTCAAAAACGAATTTTTTGTAAAAAATTTAACTAAAAGATGAAAAATTTACTAAATAGTACCTTCTCAAGCTAAAAAGTGTTCGTACTCATACTCGTACTTGCTTTTTTGAACTCCTCGTAATCGTACTTGTAGAACGAGAATGATACGAAGTACGAGTACGAGTTCGTTACACTGCTCCGAGCACACTTTTAAAGCATAAATTAAATTACCCCTAAAATTTCAATACAGTCGACGCTCGATGTAACGACCCCCCCCCCCCCAAAAGTTCGTTCCCACCTTGACTCCGACACTTTTTTTACCTCTATTTTTGAAGTCTTTTGCCAGTTGTCTTTGGCTAGTCTAGTCGGAAATATCGCAAGGATTCCGATTTTACCGGTCGTTTTTGTAAATGGCAACAGTTTTGGCAAAAAGACCCGCCCCGCTCGATATAACGACCCCCTTTTTTGAAAACAGGGGGTCGTTATGTCGAGCGGCGCGGGTCTTTTTGCCATAACTGTTGCCATTTACAAAAACGACCGGTAAAATCGGAATCCTTGCGATATTTCCGACTAGACTAGCCAAAGACAACTGGCAAAAGACTTCAAAAATAGAGGTAAAAAAGTGTCGGAGCCAAGGTGGGAACGAACTTTTTGGGGGGTCGTTATATCGAGCGTCGACTGTACCAGGAAAACAGCTGAGTTTACCTCTTCTCCTCTAATTTCTGAGTGACTTTTGTTTAATTTTTGTGCTGATTTTGCCTTATCTTGTAGCTCTTGAATTCCTCTACAAGTATTGACCAAGCATCATGGAGTTGAACGGCGATATGACATGTCTTGAGCAGCTTGAGTAAACTTTTGTCAAGTGAGAAAATTTCGGGTTTAATGTGGTTTTATATATGGTAACATTTCAATGGTTTCATATGTAGGCAAACGTCATACCATTAGAAAGCCCAGACACAGGGCTTTCTTATGAGCATAAAAAAATGCTGCGCCAGATAATTTCACTGCTCACCAGCCTTAAGAAAACACTGTCCATTTTTCAAAGAGTCTTTTTGAGAATGCAATTCTTTGGCATTAAAATTTGAAGATTACCTGGTTTGGCTTATTCCTGGCCGACATTCTGAGGGAAATTGAGCGTGCGATATAGAAAAATGATCAGCGTAAAAAATGCAACAGAACTAGAGCAAAGCAAGCCAATTTCAAGAAATGCAAGTTAACAAATCTGACCCTAAAACCCCACGAAAAAACAGACGGCTTTTGAAAAAACTCAGGTGGTCGTGACTTGGTTTCGTTCGGTTTCTAAAAAATTTATAGTATTTTTTTTTTTTTTGAAAATAAAAATTTTTCGTGATAAAGCACAAAAAAATGAATCAGATACAATGGTTAGATTACAGGTAGGACTGCGTTTTCCCTCTTTTGAGAGGATTGAAGAAGTAGGCTGACAGCCTGGTCATTGATGGACGATTCTGGTTTGTTTTTTGTGGACTTGAGAGCAAAACCATTATTCCAAAAATTCAGATATAATTAGTAGAAAGAGACCCTTCAACGTCTTGGCTACCTTTTGGTATGGAATTTGCACGAATATTGGATTCGAAAATATTGACTGCGCACTCACTAAAATAAAACCAGAATCGTCCACCCCTGGCTAGGTTACCAGCCTAGCTCTTCAATGCTCTAAAAAGAGGGAAAACACATCCTCAGCTGTGATCTAACACTTGTGTCTGATGCAGTTTTTTTTCGCTTCATCATGTGAAATTTTTTTCTATTAATGTCCTATACAATTTGAGAAAAAATACGGAACTAAGTCATAGGCACCTGAATATGGGTCCAAAAGCTTCTTGTTTTTTGTTGTATTTTGGGGTCAAATAGTTTTGGTTTGAATTTTGTGATATTTTCTAAATGTCTTCTGAGTTTTTACACTACTTCTTTTTTTCGCTGAGAATTTTGGTATATTGTCAGCACAAATTTTCATAGAAAAGTCGACAGGTATAAGCTAAGGTAAAGTATCCTTCAAAGTTCAATACCAGGAAAACAGCTGGTTTTACCTCTTTTCCTAGAGAGGTAAATTTCTGAGTGACTTTTTTTTATTCTTGTGCTGATTTTTTGCCTATCTTGTAGTGCTTGAATTTTTCGACAAGTATTGACCAAGCATTTAGTAGATAAACGGCCAGAGTACAAAAATTCCCATGCTTTTACTAAAATTGTAATTTTTCCAAATGGCTTAATTTGATTCTTCTAATTTTTTACCCACGATAATTGTGCTAAATGTGAGCAAACGACATACCATCAAAAAGCTCAGACAAATGGCTTTCTTATGAGCATGAAAGAAAATGCTGAGCTTGATAAGTCTACCGCTCACCAACCTATAGGAAAAACATCCATTTTCAAAGATTCGCTTTGAAAATTGCGGTAATTGAGGGCTTTGTACACTCGCCAAGAGGCCCAATTTTGCCATATTCGTGCTAAACAGATATTTTTACTTCCAATTAGTCAAACGTTACAGTCAGGAATTTTTGTGTTAACCTAATTTTTGAAGTATTTTGCTAGTTCTGTTTTTTACAGTCTGGTCACAAATATCCCAAGGATTTTGATTTTGCCGATCGTTTTTCAGAAATCATAATATTTTTCTCTGAAAAAGCAAAAACTCTACATAACATCGACCTTTTTAAAATAAGGGAATGTTATAGGCTGTAACTAAAAACACGCATCAAATACTGATTTCTCGCAGTAAATACATAAATAAGAGTATTTCTCAGTGTTTTACAAATTGTAAAATTCATTTTTTTTGGATCAACATGGAGCCATAAATCTCCAGTTTTTAATGAACTATCAACTGGCTCAACGTGATGTCTGTAATGGAGAGCATCAATGGTTTTGAAAAGCGCAAAGTGGTTTCGTGAAAATAGATTTTCCACGGTGTTTTTCTTTTTTTTTTCTTCTTCACAGTTGATACCTAATTAAAAACTAGAGATTCAGGGCTACATGTTACTCTGAAAAAATAAATTTTACGAATGAAAAAACACCGAGAAATACTCTTGTTTATGTATTTACTGCTGTAAATCAGTAAGTTACTGCGGGAAATCAGTATTTTGGTGCGTGAAATCAATTTTAGCCAATGTTATATAAGTCTTTGCTTTTTTTATTAAGTCACCCTAGTATAGAATATGCCCCCATGAATTGATTAAAGAGCACCTAAATATATATCCCGGACCACAGAAAAGGTGTCTAAACTATTTATTAGTCACAACTTCCGTACGCTTGCCTACCAGAGCCTAAGGGCTAACCTAAACTTGTTTGTTGTTGACTAAAAAAGCAACTCTATCACAATTAATTTTGTAAATAGAAAATTTAAGGAATGAAGAGGCAAATGGTGGTGGCAGGAATCGAACCTGCAGCTTTCAGTTGTCCGGGCTGATGTGCTACCATTACACTACGCCGCCGCCTCTATATTTTTTTTCTAAGGGCCTATGTAAATCTGCACTATTCACAAAATTTAAGCATAGACACCACTTGTGAAAAAAATGGCATAATCTTTTCTTTCTATCAAAATTTCAGATTGTAAAAGGATAAATGCGAAAACTTACACTTATTTGAAAGAAGATATCCAGGGCAGGTATTCAAGTAAAATTCTGGCTGCCTTCTCAACTGGCAGCCCTCCCAACTGGCAGCTCTCAACTGACAGCCCCAACTAGGGCCCCAACACCCCAACTAGCAGCCTTTTTTAAATTTTGTAGTCCTGACACGGAAAATGTTTCAAAATGAAACTAAACTGAACCAACAAGCCGACATTGAGGACTTTGATTACCATCGATCATTGAAAAACATGTTGATGAGCAGTGTGAAAATTATGGTGGGGAAAGCAGAAATTTTTCTGTAGTGAAGTTTCAAAAATAAACTTAGTGTGAAGAAGAACAAATATATATATATATTTTCCTCAATTCATTGCAATGTGGAGTGTGCTGGTCTTTTCCGCGAAGCGGCAAACCTTGGCCGGGTACAACAACCCGCTTGTCGAATATTTTTAGTGTTACTAACACAGTGCTTCTTAGAGTTGCTCGGAATCAATATTTGGACCGGAACCGGAATTTGACTTTTGCTAAACTCGAATTGGGATTTGAGTCAAATATTTTATCGATTCTTTTTTGACAGTCTGGTCGCAAATATCGTAAGGATTCCGATTTCGCCGATCGTTTTTCAGAAATCTAGAGTTTTCGCTATCAAAAAATCAAAACCTCGATTTAACGACCTTCTAATGTTAAAAAGCGGGGTCGTTAAATCGAGGTTTTGAATTTTTAAAGCGAAAACTTTAGGTTTTTGAAAACGATCGGCAAAATCGGAATCCTTACGATATTTGCGACCAGACTGTCAAAACAGAATCGATAAATTATTTTAAAAATAAGGTTTAAAAAAGTGTCGGACCCTAGGTGGGAACAAACTTGAGGTGGCGGTCGTTAAATCGAGGTTTGACTATAATATTTTTACAGTTTTCGTAAATTTTGCAAAACGTAAATTTACTAATTTGAAACCATATTTAGAATGCTTGAATTAGTGCAGTAAACAGGTTTAGGAACATAAAAAGTGAAAAAAAAACTTTTGATAAAAGTGGACAACAACTTGGTTTGGTTGCTTCATGGGACATCCAGATTATCCAGTTACCAACATGGTCAGATGCACTACAGAAAATGGTCTCATATATAACCTGGGTACTGCCAACTGAGTGCTCCCATTTAGGTGCTACTATCTAGAAAATACCATCTACCACACTAACCAAGTACTACTACCTTTCTGAGTACTATCCAGTGTTCTCAATAGTCAGAAGCAGAATGGAAAGTCAGAATGAAATTCAAAAATTCTGACAGTCGGAAAGCGCGGGAAATTATTCTGACTGTCAGAAATGAGAGTCAGAAGAAAAAATCGATCAGATCACGCTGTTTTTTTCCCTGTGTGATTGTCATTTCTGAGAGTCAGAAAGAGTCTGACATTCAGAATAATTTCCCGCGCTTTCTGAGTGTCAGAATTTTTGAGTTTCATTCTGACTTTCCATTCTGCCTTGAATATTGAGAACACTGGTACTATCAGCCTGAGTAGGGATACCTGGTAACTGCCTGGGTACCACCACCTGAGTACCACTTTATCGGTACTACCATCTGGTCCAGGGCTGGAACGGAAGACAAAAAAAGTCGGAACAAAAATCGGAACCGGAAGTAGAAAATTCTCAAACCGGAAGTCGGAAATCGGAAGAAAAAACTGCCGGAAATCGGAAATCGGAAGACGGAAATCGGAAGAAATTCAAAAAATTTCATAGTGCCAAAATTTAATGTTGTACACATGCATCGGTTCGTACTCATTTGGGCGCCCTCATTTGGGCGCCATTATTATATAGTGATTTTCAACCTCAACAGTGATATTTACCTCCAGCCTCAGTGTTCTAGATCCACATTCAATGGTCCACTTTCAATCCAAATCTAGGGTTGAGTACCACCTGGACAGGTTGATATCCAGGTAACTTCAGAGTAGGGGTTTATTTTGAGTAGGAGTTTTTCACCCAAATGTCCTGAACGGTCAAACATTCGTCTTTTTATATTTAAAATTACGGTAAAAAATGAAGTGTGCACCCAGGTGGATTCGAACCAGCAACCCCGGCGGTGGATGTCCAAGTGGTCGTCTACTTGGATCGAAAAATTTTCACGTTTGTGGATACCAAGATTATTTTTCTGAACTAATTCGAGCTTCTGAAGATGGTTTGACAGTGGTGAAATCACGTTTTATCGAGAAATTTTTGAGTTATTGCTAATTCTTGATTTATCAAAATCAATGGTTAGCAATATCTCGAAAATTTCTCGATAAAGGCGTGATTTTACCATTGTCAAACCATCTTCAGCATGCTCGAATTAGTGCAGAAAAATTGTTTCGAAACCCGAAAAAAGCATTTAAAAAATTTAGATCCAAGTGGACGACCACTTGGTCTAAATTGGGGTGCGGTTGCTGCGGAGCTTCATATACACGTCAGCGAGGTTGCTGGTTCGAGTCAATCTGAGTGTAAACTATGTTTTTCATCTCCATTTTAACTAGCTAAATGAGTTCTAAGTATATGATCGCAAATTAAGTCGTTTATCGTTCATGATTTAAGTAATAAAGTAACACTTCACACCGAGGATCGGGGGAGAGGGAGATAATTTTGACACCGGTGTCAAAATTATTCAAATAGATACTTTTTTAAGTCATGTCCTACCTCGGCACGGGCTTTTTTTAGTAAAGTTGCTGTTTGGGTATCATTAAACCATGTTGAACGCTTGGTTTTGGGTACGATACAATGGTTTTAAATTTTTTTGACAAAATCTAAAATTTTTGGATTGTGGAGCTGGATACTCTTTTTAGGCAGGTACCCGATGGTTCACATGCTACCTCGGAAGTTAACATAGCCTTTTCAGACTATTTAAATAATTTTAAAATCACTATATAGTAATGGCGCCCAAATGAGGGCGCCTAAACCAGGGCGCCCGAATGATATTCGCCCAAATGAGTGTGTACGCTCTGCAAAGCTGTAACTTCCATTTCCTTGCAAGACATTTCTGCAAAAAATACTTCGAAAATATTTTTCAAGTGAATTATTCTCTTCCGAAATTTACGAAATTCGCCCGATTTTTTCGGAAATCGGAAAACGGAAGAGAAAAAGTGCCGGAAATCGGAAATCGGAAGACGGAAATCGGAATTCCGTTCCACCCCTGATCTGGTCAGAACTGGCGTTCCTGTAAGTGAAGTCCTCGTTTTTTAGAGTTACCAAATCATGCTCAGGACACGATTGTGGATAGGGTATGACCATAGGCGTACCCAGGATTTTCTGACGGAATCCTTTCAAATTCTATGGGTAGGGACCTGTTTAGGAAAAGTACAGGTGGTTTGCTTAGCATCCTGAGACTTCTTAATCGCTTAAATGTATTTCATTCAAGAAAAATTAATTGTTGCCGCTACCGGGTTTCGAACCTGTAACCTTCGAAGACTTTACTGAGGATAAATTTGTAGAGGACCAATTTACTAGAAGCTTGTTATATTAGATAAACGTTAAAAAGGGCTGAGGACGAAACGACCCCGAGGATGAATCGGCCCCGAGGACGAATTGTTCTGAAGAAGAATTGTCGCGTACCCCACTCTGAGTCCTAATGATCATTAAAAACTAATTTACACCCAATATTTAAGCAACCACAGCTTTGAGTTTGAAAAAAGCATATTTTAAATTTGGTGCCAATATAGGTTGCCCGAATGAGGGTGCCCAAATAGCAGAAGCGGGTGAAACGTTGAATTCAGGAAATAGAGAAGAGAAAGAACGGATATAAAATGCGAAAATTGCAAATATTTCGGGTCAAACGGCTCAGGGTCAAACGCCTTAGGGTCGAACGTCCGTAGCCCGTACAAGCTCGTTGTAAGAGACCTAACAGTGTCTCTAATAATTACAGTAACACTAGGATGACAGCGACACTCAAAAAAATATTCGAATGTCGATGTCAGCCATTACCCCTAATACTAATGAAAACCCGACAGGAATATGGAATAGTCGAGAAGGTTTAACGAAAACATTTTACTGTGTTCAACAAAAACAGGAACAACAATATCGACTACAACAACGGCCCTGGATACTGAAAACATTCACTTCATCGGTACATTCTTTAGAGTGGGCGCTGTGATTTGCTTCTGCTTAATAGTCAGAACCTGATCCTTGTAGACGGCCACCCCTTCTTGCGAGACCTTCAGATCCACAGCCACCTAGAAAAATATCTTAAATCTCGTACCCTAAAAATCAAAACTAGAAAGCTTACCGCTTCCCAGATCTTTTTCTTTGGATTAAGAACAGCATCAGGACGACGAATAAAGGTCCCATATTCCACAACGTCACCTGGAATGCACGACGGGTCCACTTCCATAATTTCCACCTTGTCGGGAGAAGAAGCACACATCACCTGTAATAAATAGGAATAGTTTAGATCCATATATAGAAAATGACTGAGTTACCATGGCCTGAGACTCCACGCCTCTCATCTAAAAACACGAAAAATTAACTCATTTGGAAATCCTCTCAAACAGTCTACCTTTGCAGGCTTCAAGTTGCAGAGGCACACCACCAGTCTGTTTTGCATCTGTAAAAAAGAAATTATTACACTGCTAAAACCCCACCAAAAAACCTGCTCCAATGGCACATGCTTCACCAGACCTATATCAAAAAATTTGATCACCCGAGTCAAAAAACCCATAGTATGATTACCAGATACGACTGTGCGAGTACTGGCTTCTCCCAAATCAATTGTCTCGACGTAGAGGGAGTCGGCGTCCGGATGTTTTTTTACCTCGAGAATTCTTCCTACCCGCATGTCCAATCTTCCTACATCCACCTCCTCATCCGAAACAGGCTTTACTCCTCCTCCAGAATTAATTATAGGCTCTTTCTTCTCTGTCTTTTTGGTCTGAACTGATGTTGGATCCTTCTTTGGCACAGCCTTCTTGTTCTCGCTTGTATCTGCTGTGGTAGTCGGTTTAATCGAATCTTAGAAGGAAAATTATTGATGAAAAATACAATATGCTTAACAAAATTACCTAAGGCTTTGATAAGACCATCATCAACACCCATCTGCTTCTTCAAGTCCAGCACTTGCTGCTTCAATACCTGATTAATGGCGTCTAGCTTTTCCAGTTCATTATCAACGAACAGGCTTTCTAAAAAAGCCATTCAGGCATTCAATCGTTAATTAACGTTGCAAACTCACTTGCTTTCTCCAACTTCTTTGAAATAGTCTCTACCAAAGTATCAATATTCTTTTGAGCCAAGGCAAGCTTTGGAAAATTCGAGTCGGGTTCAACAGCTACGCTCTTGACTGACATATCTTCCTTCTTTGATCCTGGAAATACCAATAGGAATAAATTTTTTAGCTTTATTTAAACTTTATTTACGCATCGCCCTAGGTCACAGGTTCGAGAGTCCTTGTTATTTTCTGCTTTTATTTACAAGTTTAGTGTCAAATCGGTTCTCACACTCTGGGCTATCCAACAAGATCATCAGCACAGGCTTTTCCACCTACCGGAGCTTATTTACAGGCTAAGACAGGCTTATTTACGAAAATCGATCGTTTTCAGTGTTTTTCTTTGACTGGCTTCATTAAAAAATTTTGACCTTTCTGTACAAGCAGGGTGGCCCTTTGGGTGCTTCGGGGTGGCACTATTTAAGTACCCACTTTAAGTACAAAGTACTAAAATTATTAGTCACAACTTCTGTACGCTGGCCTACCCCCAAGCCTAACGGCTAAGCCTAAACTTGTTGTTTGCAAGGGTAGTTACAGCGATTTTAAAAAGGTACGATTTTTGGGGGGGGGGGGGTGTTGTATTTTATACAAGCGCCGAAAAATCTTCTAAGATGCCCAATTCCATGACATCCTGCCCAGGACTATCCGAGAACTTTTCGGTAGTATCCTGGAACTGACGTTCTTTGCAATTTTAATTAACATACTCATTTTCAACCTCACACTCAAAATGTAGCCCGGCTTCTTGCCATCATTTTCGGCATACGGTTGTATGAAATCATGTAAATTCAAATTTCAAAAAAAGTCAGTTCCTAAATAATACCGAAACCCTACCCTCAATAGTACTCGCTTCTTCCCGGATCAAACCTTCGCTAGCTACCTTGCTTTTATCAGGCGATTTCGGTGTGTAAAAGTTTCTATCTGGTTTTACAGGAAATTCGGACTCCGGAAAGTCTCTAAACGCGTTGACAAATAAATAAAATTGATAGATGCTCAGGCTATCTGGTACGCATCATTTTGAATGGTTTCCTTTTATTTTGACGGTAATTTGCTTTAAATCGGAAAATTGAGGCAGTTGCTGACAGCAAAGCAGTGCTGGAAATGGTTGCAATCGATTGCTCGATGATTTTTGCACTCAAAAATCAGTAAACTTACTAAAAAAAAGTAGATTAAAAAATACCCAGAGGGACTTGAGCTTTCGATAATAGGCGATGCGTATATAAAGTTCCCCTTTAACTAGCGACTTATAAAACATATTTTTAAATCCCCGCCATTTTCGCTAACCACTTATCATCTGCTATTCTATACATGAAAGTACGAGCAGGAGAAGACTGTGCCAATCAGGTTTGCAGTTTTTTCCTGGAAGTCCGACAGAAAATGCTAGTAAGCCATTTTTGCCCTAACTTTATCTAGTCTAGTAAAAACAAAATGTCACACTAGCATTTACAAAAGTTTGGTTTCATCGCGAGATGTTTACTAGCATTTTCAAGAGTCTAGTAAAAACAGAACAGCAAGCTAGCATTTACGAAAGTTTGATTTTCAGTCAGATTTCTACTAGCATTTTCTAAAATCTAATAAATTTTGAGTTTGTGGTTATTTCTCTGGTAGCATTTGATAGAAGTCTGTGATTGCTCTCGACGCTCTTCTTTTTTCACTAGATTTTAGAAAATGCTAGTAGAAATGTGCAGCGAAAAAAACTTTCAGAAATGCCAGCTGAGCCTTCTGTTTTTACTAGACTTTAGAAAATGCTAGTAGAAATCTGATTTAAAATCAAACTTATGTAAATGCTAGTAGAGAACTAACTGTAAAATCAAACTTTCGTAAATGCTATTGGAGAATTAACTATAAAATCAAACTTTTTTAAATGCTAGTTCGGTGATCTGTTTTTAGTAGACTTTTAAAATGCTAGTAGAAATCTGACTTAAAGGGGCATGCTCGCCGCCGATGGGAATATTTTCAAAGGCGGGTACCAGTGAAATTCAAACGAGAATTAAAATGTCTATTATAGTAAAAGTCAAGGAAAAACATTGTTTCCAACCGGAATCGAACCGACGACCGACTCTCACGGTACCCCAACGCCATACCACTGAGCCATCTATACTATTAGTTAGTCCAAGCATTTTTTATTATATATTGCCGGAAGAGTACTCAAAATTTTTTATTTCAAAATAATTTTTTTTGAATTGACCTGGTGCCCGCCTTTCAAAATATTCCCATCGACGGCGAGCATGCCCCTTTAAAATCAAACTTTTGTAAATGCTAGCTTTGCGTTTTGCCTTTTCCAGACTTTTATGAACGCTAGTAGAAATCGACGACAAAAACGAACTTTTGTAAATTCTAGGGTTGCATTTTATTTTAGTTGACTTTTAGAAATGCTAGTAAAATTATGATGGCAAGCTAGACTTCAAATATGCTAGTGCTAACATTTTGTCTTCTACTAGCATTCGTAAAAATAGGCCTTTCTTGCAAACCCTGGTGCCAATTCAAATTGTGCCACCGCAAATTTGTGACAAAATTAAGAGCAATATTCGGCAAATATTTACCCAATTTTGCTCTTGATTTGGCACAATTTACGGTGACACGATTTGAATTGGCACAGGCTGCTCCTGCCCGAAAGCACGACAAAAGACTGAGAAATGAGTGAATTTTAATTCAACGGTACAGAAGACTAGGGAAACATGGGAATCTTATCTGGATTTTTAATCTCAAGATGGGTTAGGGGATATTTCGACTGAAAAATAAGATTTTTAGAGTCTTGGCTAATCCTAGTACTTTTTTGCCTTCTAGTTTTTTCCTAACGTTATGAAAGCCAAAATATTCTTGACAGAAGTATAAGGTTAGCACCTTTCGACTCAGTCTTCTTCAACTTTTTGTCAGTTGTCGCAGCTGATTTCACTGGTTTCTCACACCTTGAGAAACGGCACCAAAACGAACTTTCCACTCTTTGATACTGGCTTCTTCCAGCTTTGGAAACAGTGGTACAGGCTAAAATTGAGTACAGACATGAATCATATAGTCCAACATCGCTGAATATTACCTTGGAAATAGTGTGACCATCAACAAGAAACTGGATAAAGGCATTTGGAAGTCTGATAGATTGCTGGATGTTGCACGTCTGTCTGATCTGCTTACTTGCCTCTGGCATGAACGGATAAAAAGTTGTTGACAGCAACATTGACAGATTAGCTGCCACCGCTACCACCGTGGCTGCTCTTTGCCTAAACAAAAAAAAACAGTGACAAAGATATGAAGTGAGCTCGACCTACTTGTCTTTTTCTGTTCCTTTGACAGCCAACCACGGCTTATTTGCTTGGATATACTGATTACCGAGACGCGATATTGAGAGAATTCCAACAAGTGCATTTTTAAGCTTCACAGACTCCAGATTTTTAGTGTACTCCGCCAATTCCTTGTTGACTGCCAAGAAAAGCTCATCTTCAATCGGCGTCATTTTCATCGCTGGAATGACTCCTTGAAAATGGTTAAAGACAAATGTGAGAGAGCGTTGCACAAAATTGCCGAGGTTATCATTCAGCTCAGAGTTGACCTATAATTAAAAAAATAGAGATCAGTGTTAAAAAATTTTGTGAAAAAAGTTTTCAAGCAGACTCATGTGGACAACATCATGATTTAAATTGAAAGATCTAATAACCACTCCGTGACCTCGAAAATCTGATAAAATCTAGTGACCAGACAAAATTTGACCTTAATTCCATGTTTTTGTATTATTACATTTTGAAAATCATTAAAAAAGTCAGTTATGCTTAAAGGGATATGCTCACCGTGGTCTGGTTATCCCCGCCAATTCAAAACATTTTTGGCGCTACTGGCTTATAACCACCACCGACCCCCCCCAAAACAGCTACTTTCTTATACCCCCCCCCCAATCCTCGGATCTACTGGCTTATACCCCCCCCCAAAATCAAGTTTTTTCAGAGTGTCTGAAAATCATTTTTAAGTAATCATTTTGTCGTTAAAAGGCTACAAAAGCAATTTAAAAAGCAATTTAAAGCAGTAAAAGCGCTTTCAAACCCAGCCACTTGTGGTGCACGTAAAAGTATAAGTACTCGAGCTGATCAGACCGATCTGCCGGGTGGATCCTGATGGTTGTCTTTTAATTTTTGGATGAGTCTTTTTTTTGCCACGGCCCAGTTGAAAAACATGGTAAGACAGCCGATGAGTCTTAGACATGATTCCGAGAAGTACTCTTGATCATAAAATGCATATAGAGTCTCTTTTTGCCACGAAAGTAAGAAAGTAGCTTGGGGGGGGGGGTATAAGCCAGTAGGGTCAAATTTTCTCATTGATTATCTGCTCGGATTCAAAAAATTGGTTTCTAACAAAACCACACCTGATATAAAATTATAGACCCTGCTGTAAATCCGTGCGGGAATCCAACGATAAGGAAAAATTTTGAATTGGCGTGGGACCACCAGACCACCGTGAGCATGGTCCTCCAAATTAGTCAAGTGTACTATGGGCCAAAGTCATGCGCACACCTTCGACGAAAACGTTTTTCTAAATTTTTGAATTGAAGGTGCAAAAAAATATTTTGTAACGACAGGATTTGTCTGTCTTACTTTTTCTTTGAGTTCGAGCAGGACTACTCTGACCATTTCGACACATTTTCATCTATACGAATCTAGAAAAGAATACCTTGGCCATAAAATCATCCCAGCAGAAAGCAGTGTCTTGCGATTCCGGACGCATGTAAACTAAAGCTGGCGTGTTAGTAAGCACAAAACAACCCCAAGAAAACCTAGATAGAAGCGCCAGACATCTGCTTGAATTCCAATTGTCGATACTGAATCGCCGAATACACCTAAAACCAATTATATCACGCTACTTGGGTCGCCATAGAGGGAAGGAGAAAGTTGTGCCATTTCAGTTTGTGCCCATTCAATTTGTGCCCATAATTCAGTTCAAAAAGACTGAATAATCCACTAAATTTGGGCACAAATTGAATGGGCACAAACTAAAATGGCACAACTTTCTCCTTTCCGCCATAGAAGTGAAAAATGACCAGTATTGCGAGATTTGCTAAACTTCTTGTCTTCGTAATTTAAGTATTCCGTAGCACACATGTGACGAACTTTGGTAAAGTTCTCCCCTGTAGCTATTTGAGTGGCAGGAAAGATGACGCCATGAAACGCAACATTGTCTTTGCCCAAAATTGGTACTAAAAAAATAGGGAAATTTTCACTTCAGCAAACAACCCTTCCCCAACTAATTCACCAATTCAACTTCATCTGGATTTTTCCACCACTTTTCCATGCCATCCTTCCCGAGCAAAGCTTTAGTCATCGACAGGTATCCAATAGGAGCATCGAACCACACGTAGAACACCTAATAAAGTGTTAAATTACTATCGATCCGACTAGACCGCGCCAATCACCTTAGATGCGAATTCTTCTAATGGCACAGGTGTTCCCCACTTCAGATCCCGAGTAATGCAGCGCTAAAATCAGGAAATACAAAACAGTGTGAAAAGATCGACAAAGATATAACCTTCTCCAAACCTCCCTTCAACCAGCTTTTGACAATAGCAATAGCATTTACAGACCAGTGAGAATCTTCAGCACTTGTGACGGCATCAAAATGCTTCTCCACCTCACCCTGAAAACTTACTTTCTTAAAAAAAATAAATACTAAACATTTACAGCTAATCTATCCAGATCCAAGAAGATGTGCTTCGACTGCTTGACTTTCGGAGTGTTTTGGCATAGATGGCACTTTGGCTCAACCAATTCCACGGCATCCAACAACTTTCCACAGCCATCACACTGATCTCCGCGGGCATCAGTGAATTTGCAATGAGGACAAATCCAAAGACATATCGATCAGCCAGAAACCTAAACAGTTTTTAGAAACGGAGAAGCACAGAGGACTGTATATGATCAGTAAAGCTCAAATGTGTATTTTAGTCCGGTCTAAGAAACATTTTTACTCTTAATTACGTCTGCCATTACATATCAACCTATTCCAGGTATTGTATAGAGACAGAAACAAGACAAGACCTTGGGCAAGACTTTGTCTTGTCTTGCCCCAATTTTGACTGAAAATCTTGTCTTGGGATCTTGCTTGGTCATTTCTAGAAATCTTGGTCTTGGTTTCATGGTCAATCTTGTATGCAAAATTTACAAAACACCAGACTACCCATTTTATCGTTTTTAGGGCCCATAGCATACCTGAATTCTGTTTTTGGGCTTTATACAAGCTTTCATCTATACCAGACTTGAGTGAAGGGTGTATACTAGAATTTAGCCAAAAAAAACCGCTCACCTGTCACACTTTTCGCAATGTAATTGTTCCAGAGAAGATGTCGAGGTTAAATTATTCTTGTGTATTTTGTTGAAAATCTCCTGGCAAATCCTGCATAGTATATTATTTACATACTAAGAACTTAAAGCCACCAAAGGTAGCATACTCAGTCTGATGTTGAGTGGTTGTTCTGCCGAAATAGTCGAAATCGATATTGAACCAATCGTAGATCTGCTTGTGCAAGACATGGAACTTGTCACAGATTTCTTGAACGCTAACGCCGTCTTTCAGAGCTTTCATCTCCGTCTGAAAGGTAATAGTTGAATTTTCAAAGAGTCTAGTTTCTTTTCACTAACCGCTGTGCCATACTCATCAGTGCCACACACATAAAGACTCTGGTATCCTTGCATTTGGCAGTACCTCAAAGATATAACATTTGATTTGCTAGAATCACCGAAAGAACCAAACATGTTGATGCAAATGAGAATTCGCGGGACGCTTCTCTTTCGTCTCTCACTGTACTCTTTTGAGTCACTCGAAATAACTCCGAAGAGTAGGGTGCAATGAGAAAGAGAAGTGTCCCGCGCGCATTTGAATTTGTCGAATTTTTTTGCCAAATTTTTATTTGCATTAACAAGTATGGTCCTTCAACAATCAGACCGTTACCTCGAGAAGACATCTGCGCTCAAAACACTGCCGATGATATTACCTGTAATGCAGTGGTAAAGTCAAGTAAGTTTACTTACACGGGAAAGGCACGTTCACCCTGTCACGTATCCAGGAACCGTATATACTAGAGATAGCCTTAAAAAAGCGTATTACTTAACCGCGAACCGAATTTTTTATGGAGCAGTCTTGGGCGAGATATTCCACTTTGAAAGTTGCAAAATATAGCAGTTAAAGCATCATGAAAAATTACACCTTCTTAAGAGTGTAGGTATGGCGCAGTGGTATCGGTTGTGGCTATATTTATAAGACCTCAAACACAATGAGGAGTCTGTTTGCGGATGCTAAATCAGATTTGTAGCTCGGAAATGGCCGTAACTTTTTTCCAATTTTTAAAAATTATTCTTTTGGTGCCATCTTGTATCTAAGATACAGGGCTACCAGAGAAGCATTTTATAAAACATATCTTTCAAAAAATTAAGATAAAAATGTAAGACTCCGCCCAAGATTCCTGACTCAAATTCTGGTCAGGGACTGGTCAGACATTGGTCAAAAAAATTTATTTATCTAAGTGGATGATCATTTGGATAGACATCGTCTAGGATGATGATTCGAATCCACCTGGGTTCATACCTTATTTTTATCATAATTTTGAGTGTTTACGTGATGTAGAAGTCCATATACTCATTACCAAGGTTACTGTTAGAATCAGTCTCGAGTAGAGGACCCCCATTCAAAGTTAACCGCGTGGTGCGCAGAACAGATAAATTTATCTGACTCGATAAATTTATCTATCAGATAAAATTCAAATTAGTTCTATATGACAGATAAAATTTTCCCATTAACTATCCTAGTCACTATTATTCTTAAAAATTTCTATATATTAGCAACTGTGAAATCCAATTTTTAATTTTGTAATGACTTTTATTTAAAAATGGAATTTTATCTGACCGATAAAATTTTATCTGTCAGATAAAATTAATTTGAAATTTATCTGATAGATAAATTTATCGATTCGGATAAATTTATCTGTTCTGCGCGCCACGGTTAATTGTTTTCAGAACACAATTTTGAATTGTATCGTTAGGGTTTTCAGCTCTTACAGGTGATAAAAATTTTGTGGACGAAATGAGTGGACCTGTGGACGTATTGATCTATATGGTACTGAATAGGGTACCATGATTTTCAATTACTTTCAGCTAAATCTAAAATTTTGGATTCTGGATGTGAATACCCATCAGGTAGGTACCACAGGGTCCCTATACCCAATCTGAGGTTTAAATGAAATTTTCATGGTTTAGATAGCCAAACGATTAACCCTAGACTATTGGTCAAGAAAAATAATGTCTGCTACCACTAGGATTTGAACATGATCATTACCTAAAAGCATTTCGTAGGCCTTTTTACTGTAGGCTTTTTTGCGTAGGCCTTTTAACTGGACACCATTACACATTGATTGAGGGTGTGGGATTTTGCAATTTTCAAAATGTAATATCTTACCCAAGACTGCTTCATAGGACATTCGAATCACGGTTCAGTACCAATCTCGGTTAGTGCTATCTTTTGGTATATAAGGTTCTTTGATAGGTGACGGGTTAGTCGTGCCTTCCCGTGGTAGCAAGAAATACCCAAGTGAGGAACGTTGTTTACGTAAGGCAGAGCGGAAGCTGAAATTGATTATGACTTTTCATGATTAGTCCAAGATATTTGATAAATCATTACTGATGAGAATGTTACGAGCTCCCTTCACAGGCAATCTGGAAATGTTGAAAAAGATTAAATACGGAAAAGAATAGCATTGAAACCCATACCTTATCTTGTTTGAGCTATCGAAAAATTCGGGCTTCCTTTCAGTCCATTTTTGACTCATCTTGAAGTTTGCTGAAGCATTAGCATTACTTTTCATGGTTTAGATAGCCAAACGATTAACCCTAGTGATCACGAAACAATATGTCAGAGTATTAAAGGAGCATGCTTTCCTGTTGATAAGTCAATTGTTGATATTTGAATTCCCGGGACAAAATCCTACACTATGGTTTTAGCAAGAATTGTTTTTTGAATGCAAACATTTTTATTTCAAACGTTCATTTTTGAATTATCGTATGACTTGTCGGTCTATTTTACTGATTTTCTCAGACTTTCTTGTTTATTGCCTGTGTTTTGCTAGATTTTGTTCGCGAGATTGTGATTCACTGTGATCATTCGCCCCAATTTACATTATTTTGTTTCAGAAAATCGATAAGTCGCTGAAGATGAACGTAATCGTTGTCTTGGGCTTTATTAGATAAGTTTTTTTTAGCTAATTAGCCGTCCACAGCTTTTCTCTTGTTCGTTCCTTTTAGGTGGTCTGCAAAAAAAAGTTATGCTGATTAGTTTGAATCTCCTGCTGCTGTCTGTTGGCTGGTGTGATTGAGCGTCTCTCACCTAACATCTCGCATTTTTTTACTGATAATATTTATTTCTTGCCAGATGCAGTGTTGCGATGTACATCTCTTCAGTGTGATGCCTGTATACACAAATGGACTTTTAATTACACAATTTTAGGGTGACCTGTTTTAAGACTATTTCAGGACACTTATTTTTTATTCGCTGCTTATTTCATCTTTATTGTTATAGGTTCGCGAGCTGACTCAGATGCTGAATATTCATGCACTCGAAGAAGGGTTTACTGTGCTCCTAATTGCTCGCAATTGTGTGGCAAGCAGAAATCGTATACTAATAGTGCGATTCCCGTATGGACAATCCACATGAAAATTATCCAGAAGATACTTAATCCACAAGAACGCGAAGGACGAAAACCAAGAAACATGTTCTGATATATTTTGCTCGATTGCTGAATTTTTTGGGGAAAAAGCGAGAACGATAGGATTTATCCACCGCACCTACCAATAGTGCTCACACAGAATCAGTTATATTCAACCGCAAAGAACGATAAACATTCACACCAGCAGCAGTATTTATTGAGAATAGAAAAGCAGTATCGAGCCCTGCCCTAGCAACCATACGCCAACAAAATGAACGAAACGATGAAACAATGGATTTTCTCGCAACACTACTTTTTCTTGGGCACCAGAGCAGCAAGAGTTTGACCAATATCCCTTCCGCGCAGCCTGACACCCAGGGCACACATCATCTTGGCCATAATATTGGTGTTGGGAATAGCCCACACTCGGTCACTCTCCGTTTGTCCCCAAGTGAGAAGCAAAAAACTTGACTGACCGAGGTGAAAAGCAGAAATTCCACTTGAGTTTTAGATAGCTCTTGACACCGAATTGGACTTCTGGTATGCAATTCCCCGATCACACACCTCTTTGTGACCTCCTATTAGCACCGCTGCTTTCATCCCTGTCGAACACCTGTGATAGATTGCCCTGAAAAGACAAAAAACCAAAGAGCAAAAGCTGGCAAGTATAAAAAGAAACTTATCTAATGTTCTACGCGTATTCGAAATGACTGAAGACAGACTGAAAAATAAAAAGACTGAGCTTCCCAGAAAAGGATGAAGAGGTGGCTGACCTGACGGGATACTACCTCGACATTTTCAGATAATAGCGGATCATTTTGCAGACCACCTAAAAGGAACGAACAAGAGAAAAGCTGTGGACGGCTAATTAGCTAAAAAAAACTTATCTAATAAAGCCCAAGACAACGATTACGTTCATCTTCAGCGACTTATCGATTTTCTGAAACAAAATAATGTAAATTGGGGCGAATGATCACAGTGAATCACAATCTCGCGAACAAAATCTAGCAAAACACAGGCAATAAACAAGAAAGTCTGAGAAAATCAGTAAAATAGACCGACAAGTCATACGATAATTCAAAAATGAACGTTTGAAATAAAAATGTTTGCATTCAAAAAACAATTCTTGCTAAAACCATAGTGTAGGATTTTGTCCCCGGGAATTCAAATATCAACAATTGACTTATCAACAGGAAAGCATGCTCCTTTAAATAGATCTAATAGAGCTCACCAATGATTACAACCTTCTTCGGCGACTTATCGATTTCCTAGAACAAAATAATGTAAATTGGGTCAAATGATTATAACAAACCACAATCTAGCGAACAAAATCTAGCAAAACGTAGCCAATAAACAAAAAGTCTAAGAGGATCTGCAAATCAGACCAACAAGCGATTCGACAATTCAAAATTACTTATCTAACTTACCTAATGCGCTCGAAGTCGAATATTTCGAAGTTATTCAGCGACTTTTCGATCTTCTGAAACAAACAAGTGTGAAATTTGTGAAAGCTGTTGCAGTGGTTCACGAATCAGCACACAAAATCTCAATAATCACAATCATTGAGCAAGAAAATCTGAGAAACTCGCAGCAGATCAGCAAAACACACCGAAATTGGCTCGAGAACTCAAAATGAACATTGGAAACAAAAAATGTTTGCATTCAAAGAACAATTCTTGCTAAAACCCATAGTGTAGGATTTTGTCCCCGGGAATTCAAATATCAACAATTGACTTATCAACAGGAAAGCATGCTCCTTTAAGCACTATTAGATAAGTTTTTCTAGTTAATTTGCCGTCCACAGCTTTTCTCTTGTTCGTTCTTTTCAGGTAGTCTGCAAAAAGAAGTATGCCGATCCGGTGAGGTCTAGCGCTGCTGTCTGTTGATTAAGCGTCTCTCTTCTAGCATCTCGTATTTTTTTACTATAAATTCTCTTCTTTCTTTCCAGATAAAGTGCAGCGATGTACAACTCTGCCGAGGGACGCCTGTAATCACACACCTTTAGTATAACGTCTTCCAGGAATCTATTAGGTCACCTACTTCGTTATTTGTTATTCGCTACCTGTTTCATCTTTATTGTTATAGGTTAGCAAGCTGGCTCAGATGCTGGAATGTCCATGTGCTGGAATGAGGATTTAGTGAATTTTTATTGTCCGTAACTGTAAATGATGTGTCAAAATTACACAGCCACCTAAAAAATTGGATACATGGGCCCTCACTCGGTCGACTTCCGAATTTTGATAACCATACTCAGGAAGTTTCCAAGTTCACTTAGAATGCGGTGCAACACTCGTAAAAAGTAAAATAACATTAATAATTACGGAGATCAAACAGGCAAAGTGCTACATATCCAGATTTTTTAGTGGCGCGTAATTTTGAATCACCCTGTATCTCTGTCAATTGTAAGGTGTTTTTGAACTGAGGCGAATAAAGTCTTTCCATGAGCATGTCTATTTTGTTGGAATTTTCGGCTTCTTGTAGTCATGAGCAGTGTGATCGGGCAAGTTCTAATTTCCGCTTATTCTGAGAGGTGAAGTGAAGAGTTATCAGGCCTTCTCTGATAACCGAGTACACAAGTGGAGAGTAAATTGAAACACCACGGTGACCTTTTTTATCCGAGAAAATTGAGTTTATATACCAAATACTTACTATGTAGCTGTTTAACTTAGGCTCAAGCCGCCTAGTTCGAAATTGCGTACAAATACTGAAATACATCAAGAGTTGTTGAATCAAACCTTCGTTTCCGAACATTGCTCGACGTGTTCGAGATTTTTTCGCTTTTAGACAGGCTGAAACATTTAGAGTATTAGGTTTTTCAAGAACATGGATGAATGATGAATGAACATATGTCTAGTCTACAGCATGACTGCACATTGTTCTCGGATCTTCTCAATAGCATCTTATGTTTTTGCATAGCACTTATGACGGACAGCCTAAAAAGACAACAGACCACAAAGAACAAGACGGCGAACAAGCGAATCAACTTATCTAATGCGTTTGAAAGATAGATCACTCCAGCATTTCGGACAACAGCCAAGAAAGCTAATAACTGCGCGCAACCTTTTCAGCAGTTCTAAGACCTGAAAAGCTAGTAAATGAATGTGTATCTTAATGGTTTGCAAGCATAGAGAGTATCGTGTAACCAATGATCCCTGCAAAATATGTCACTTTAACAAGTCCATGAGACAAAGAGAAAAACACAGGCCCATATGCACTTTCAGACTACAGATCGGAAATAGCATTGCGAACATCTGGCTTATTTAATTCGCCAAAAACTCTCCTGTGTGATGATTTCACAAGTATTTCCCATCTTTGTCAAAATTTGTGAAAAAGTCGGAAAACCGTTAAGCAAAATTAGTCAAGCAGCCAAGACAACTTACCTAATTATTCTCTGAGGTGTAATTTCGAAATACGGAAGCTTTTGTGCTTTTTGTGCCAAAGACATGGAAAAATAATTGAATAACTAACTAAAAAAAGGCGAAGAACCAGTCGCGTGAGGATGAGTTCGGGTAGCTACAGATCATGAAGTTAGCTGCTGATTTGCAATTTCTCGAAAACACCACTTTGTGACCCTATTTTTAGATCCTCTTTTCTATACCGAACACTTGAGAAATTTTACCTGGAAAAGACAAAAAACGAAAAAGAAAAAGCCGGCAAGTAAGCAAACGAAACTTATCTAATATTTTATGCAGACTGTATATGCTTGATGACAGACTGGATCGATAAATTTGCGACTGAGTTTTCTGTGAAAAGGATAAAAAATACAGCTGAACCGACATAACACTTGACACCCTCAGTTGCAAAACCTGAAAATAAAGAACAAAAGAAAAGCAATAGACGGTAAAGAGGCTAAAAAACTTATCTAATGCACTAAGGAGCAACTGTTCGCGAAACATTGGTAAAGACAGGTCAGTTCAGCATTTGAGACAACCAGATCAGAAAGCCTATGGCTGTGTCCGACATCCCCAGACATTCGAAAACCTGAAAAGCTTGGTCAAGATAAACAGCGTATGAAAACCTGAACAAAGACACACTGAATGACGGCATCCAAATAGACAGCAGCACCAGATCCCAAGCGACCAGTAGAATTCACCTTGCAAGAAACCTGAAAAGAACGAACAAAAGAAAAGAAAAAGACGGCAAAATAGCTGAAAAAACGTATCTAATGCATTTCAGAGCAGCGTAGTCACACTCTTTTACCGACTTGTCGATGTTCTGAAACAAAAGAATGCCAATTAGGAACAGAGATACACAAATCAGCACGCAACATCTCAGTTAACACAATCTTCGAGCCAGAAAAAACGTAAAAATCGCAGCAGATCAGCGGAATACACCGATATTGATTCGAGAATTCAAAATGAACATTTCAAACAGAAAATGTTTGCATTCAAAGAACAATTCGTGCTAAAACCATAGTGTAGGATTTTGTCCCCGGAATTCAAATATCAACAATTGACTTATCAAGAGGAAAGCATGATCCTTTAATAATCCCTGTTTTTCAACGAATGGCGATTTTCGGAGATAAGAAAAGATATGGCCATTTTCAAAAGAGGATGGGGGCGAGGCTGGAGGGTTGGTTGATAATGCTGCATTCATTAGTGTTTTATCTAACAGAAAAAAAATAAACCATACACACCTAGGCAAATTGAAAAACCAAGCGACTTGCTAATAAATTGAAGCTAAGTGGGTGTGGAAAATGATGAATATCGTGGCTTTGACAAGAATAGTATGTAACGGCAAAATTGTGGATTCAAGCCAAAAAATGCAAATCAAGCAAAAATTAGAATTTTTTGATGCAATAGCTGCACTGCAAGTAGCTGGCCATAACCCTTCATTGGCCAAGTGTGTACCAACGCCAATGTTTCGAAACAACATTTCTCATCTGCAAATTTGCGGGGAGTTCCTTGCGATGTTTCGTTTATTTTTAACGCATTCATCCGTTTCATTCACCAAGATAATATTTTTCTAACTATTGGATTTTCAGTTGAAAAATAGCGATGAATCGTGTGACAAAGATCCAAAATCTCAACAAGATCAATGAGCGTGAGCTAGATTTAGGAGTCACCGGGAATTCTAACAAGACCTGGCATCAGAAATACGCCGACTCGGCCTGGATTTACATCGGTGGACTGCCTTATGAGCTCAACGAAGGAGACATATTGTCGGTATTCTCGCAGTACGTTTTAATTTTCCTGTATCATACCCTATTCATGATATTGAAAAATTTAGATATGGAGAAATCGTGAACATCAATCTGATCCGTGACCAGAAGACCGGCAAGTCAAAGGGTTTCGCGTTTTTATGCTATCAAGATCAGCGCTCCACCATCCTAGCAGTTGACAACTTCAATGGCATCAAACTTCTAAATCGGTTAATTCAAGTGGACCATTGCGAAAATTACAAAGTGCCAAAGTACAGGGAATCTGTTCCGGAGGATATTCGTCAGATCTGGGAAGAAGGGTGTATGTTTATTCTTTTTTGAAAATTACTTACAATCAAATATTGTACTTTCAGGTGCTCCGAAGCCGATCAATATTCCTGAGGGTAAGTCACGGTCTTTTTGCTATTTTTGTTCTGCTTCTCCCATTAATTTTTTATTTTCCTTTCAGCTCAATTGAAGGCAGAAGTCAAGGCAGAGAAGCATGCAACCAAAGAAAAGCTAGAGAAGTACAAATCTATGGTCCCACTTGCTAAAGAAGATATTAGCAAAGAGCTGAAGAAGGTCCACAAAGCACAGAAGAAGGAGAAGAAGGAGATAAAGAAGCTAAAGAAGCGGGAGAAAGAACGCAAGAAGCGCGAGAGGGATGGCACTCCTGATGAAGAAAGGGGGCATGCAGACGATGAAGGTCGCTGGGACCTTAAAAAGAAAAAGTTGGATGACATGGACAAAATGGATGTGAGTCTTTTTTGTTAACTTTGTGTGATAAAATTGGATTTCTTCAGGATGACAAATTCTACGGAGCCAACGATCACTTCAATTTCGGCAAGCACAAGGAGATTCCGGCAGCACCCACTCACAATATTCGGCCTGACTTTGACAAAGCTGATTGGCGTGACATCGAGATGTTCAAGGTACGCTTTTTTCACTTTATTTTTTGTGGGAAGCACAGTCAGTCATAGCTATACGGACCTAGTAAAATTTATTCCCATGTGGTTTAGCAGTTACCGTATTTGCTCTAATTGCCGCCCGGGGCCGCAATTAGAAGCATGCGATTTTTTCAAACTTCAAGTGGTTCAAAACTCGTGTTTTCATTTATTGTTTGAGCTGTGTAAAAAGTGCCTGCTAGATTTTTGAAATCCCTCGCGGGCACTGTTTAGACCGCTCGAACAATAAATGAAAACAGGATTTTCAGACCACTTGAAGTCAGGGGGGGGGCATTTAGAGGAAATATGGTAGTTGGTTGTGTTAGAAAAAGTCGGCCTTATTTTTATTGACTATTGTAAACCGAATGTTAAAATTCCGTAAGTGCAGATCAGTTCCTAATTTCATAGGAATTTTTTTGGGATATATTGACAAAACCAGAAGTATTTTTTCTTTTTCCTCCTGTGGTTTTGTCCCACCTCAAGGCCACCTACAAACCAAGCCTTTGAAGTGGCTACCTAACTGTGGTTGAGTGTGTAAACCTCATGAACTATGTAATTCAATAAAATTTTCTTTTAGTTGGTTCGCGAACATGAAAAGCGAGAAAAGGGGGAGAAGCCAAACAACTGGAAGGAGGAAGACCATTACGTGCCTCGACGACTTGGAGCCAACAAATAGAAAACCAACAAAAGAAGCCAAAAATGTCGATATATTATTTGTTTGCGTACATTAGTCATATTCAATAAACAATTTCGCCTTTTGGAAAAGTGGTTAGATAACAATAATTGTGAGGGCTGAGATTTTAGGGTCCTTGTTAGGATTGGTTCGGTACAGTTAGCCGAATCTGAATGATTGTTGGAAAATTAACCGAAGTAGCAAACGGGGTACGAAGAATATGCCCAAACTCATATTGGATTCTTTCTCTACGACGCAAAAAACATATACAGTTTTCAATACATGCAAATACAGTTGTCGAAAATAAACCCATTGTTTTTAATAGACATAATCTGTAATTTTAAAGGTTTTCGTGGCACCGTGATTTTTTCGACTTTTTTTCTACCGTACATGTTATATACCAAACAACTCCAAATTTAATGGCGAGTAATATGTTTTCATATGTCAAAACCGATTTTTGCTGAAAATTTTGAGTTGTGGCCTCTCATAGTGGGGTGATTATTTTCGACCACCAAAAATGATCTCTTTTCTAAAACTGTTTAGGAGTGGTCTGTTTTATATATGATCATAAGAAAAGTTTTAGGAAGGTAGAGGCAAAATTGTGGTGGCAGAAATCGAACCTGCAGATTTCAGTTGTCCGGGCTGATGTGCTACCATTACACTACGCCGCCACCTCTTCCTTCTTTTCCTAAGGGTCCACGCATATCTGCTCTCTTTACACCTCCCCCTATTTTTCTCAGACTGTCCTCAGTCTGCTATCATCTCTTTAGTTTTCTTTGAGCTTACCATCAACTCTTTTCTGCTGCGAAAGATCTTGCAGACTCTGCTGCGGGACACCTCGCAGGCAAAGGGACTGACCTAGACAGAGCAGATAACTACATAGGCCCCATGTGGACCCCAGAGATCATAGGACTTTATGTTGTGAAATTTGTTCACCATCCTCCCTCTGGATGAGCCACTCGCTGCTACCAGTAAGCGTACGCCAGTGGCCGCGTACGGCTTTTGCACAGGCTTGGGAAAAAGTGCGATCACACGATATTCTCCTTGCAAGTCGGCGCTCTAACCAATTGAGATATCGGGTCGCCCCAGGCCTTTTTTTCACTTCTCTGCCTTTCTTACACATATGCGTATTTGGCCTTATTTCACTCGGCTTGAGCAGCTCTACAAGATGGCTGTAAAAAATTACCATATTGTTAAGAAAGTTTTGGACTTTTAGCCAATTTAAAGCAAAATGACGAATTTTGATGTGTGGTTTTTTTTTATCAAAACATGAGATTTTACCGAGGCGCGAGAAAATAGATTGCAGTTTCGGAATCTGCACAAAAAGAATCTAATAGCATCAAACGGGTCTACAATATCGAGAGCAGCTCGGGGTATTTTGACCTCTAAAGTTGGTAACTCGGACGAATTTTGACCACATTCCAGAAGGCAAATTTTTTCGAAAAAGTTTCACGATCACATTTTAAAATTCTGACATCATATTTGAAACCTGAAATCGGGATCTAGGAACACAAATACGAAATTTTTCTCTATCCGAGCACTCTCCGTGGGGGATTCTGTACTGCAACCTTAATAAAGAGGTACTACCTAAATAGTACTACCTAATTATATCCAATTATTAATACCGAAGTATCCATGCGGTGCTAACAGTTACCGTATAACCTCTATTAAACGGGCATCCCTACAGTTAACGTTTTCATATTTGCTTTGCTTTTTTAACCCCAATATTGTTTATTTTTCGAAACGGACGACCACTCATTTTGTAGAGCTTCACAAACTCTACAAAATAAGTGGTCTTCCGTTTCGGAAAATAAACAATATTGGGGTTGAAAAATCAAAGCAAATTTGAAAAACGTTAACTGTAGAGGTGCCCGTTTAATAGAGGTTGTTATACGGTATACTGGTTAGGGAGACCCAGCTCGCCAAATGTCGGTAGTCAAGTATTCAGGTACTAGTGTCAAGACAGTGATACTGAGGTGGTGCTATTGGTCCCATTTGTATTTTTAGGTACTGATGAGTCATCAGTGGTGATCAAGTTTTGTTTGTTCATGGAAAAAACTTTGAAATGACAAAGGAACTTTTCATACAAAACATGGTAATTTTTTGTTTGAAAAGCGGGGCAAATTGATCGGAGCGAACTGACCAGTCTCCTGATTTCATACGTAAGAAATTCTCGTTAACCTTACATTATTTATACTCGAACCCCAGTTCCTGTGACTCAAAATTGATCTAGAGACACAGAGAAAACTTCAAAAATTTTACGTTACAAAATTTGTAGCTTTAGCAATTTTTACTTGACTTTTTTCACCAATACAATCATCGAAAATCAAGAAAAATTTGTTTTCTCTATTTGAAATCATTATTGTTTTCACCCGCGACGTTTACTTTTTTTCGCACCTTTTTTGTTTGCTTTTGCACCGCCTGTGCTCTCTTTTGAACTTTTTTTCTGATGCAAATTACTTTTTTGACTTGTTCCGACAAGCGACATCGCAGCTTGTATTATTGTATTAAAGGTGTTTTCAGGGTCTTGTTCCACTTGAAGTTGCCCATCCTTTTCTAATACTTGATTTTGTGTGTCGTTTTGAGCACTTGAAGATGTCCATTCTCAGTGAGCATGACGAAAAAAAAATTATTTTCGGCAAACTCAATTTTATAGTGTGATTTCTTCCATGTAGCAATCTCGATGATATTAAAATCGTGATCATTTTCTGCGTTTATTTGGTCAACTATTTTGTTGATTTCGGAACGCATTACTTCGCACGCTTTTTTATTTACTTGTGCTGTTGAGTAAAAATCTTTTTCCTCATATTTGAATATAGTAAAATCTGGGTGTTTAGCTGCTGTTGACACTTGTTCCCTTAATTTTTTAAAATTTTCATTCAGCTTCTGCAACAATCTTGAAGAATCAGTAATGTTGGCATCATTGTATTCCTTGATGTGTTTAGCTGCCGTTTCTACGCCAATCTTTCCAGTAGTTAGTACAGTGTCCGTAAAGTAATGCGGAGTTACTGCAGAGTCACCTACAGCTAAAACCACAGCAGCATTGCCAAACACATTGTATTCCACAGCAGCTTGGTCCAGCGAGTACAAAATCATATTGAATGTGTGTGAATTCACAAGGTTTGAGTCGAAATTAAGCATTCCAGCTTTTTTCTCTCTCTCCATATTGACAGAAGTAATTGAAGAATGGTCATCTTTTTTCCGGATTACTGAACTCACTAATGCAGCCAGCCATTTCTTGTCTAGTCGGGACTTCAACTCATCAAGTTGCTTTAAAACAGTTTCATCTCCATATTGAAATGCTTTTTGTTTTTCAATATCGGCCAAAATTTCAGCTAGTACAGGGTCAGTGACTGTGCTCACGTATAAACTATATCCATTTTAATAGGCAAGAATGCTTTCCAAACCAGAGCCTAATTTTTCAGCATTTGCAGCAAATTGTTTTTTAAATTTCTCTTGAATAAGTGAGCTCTGAGCAACATCCTCATCTAGTCTTTGGGATTTCAAAAATTCTGTAAACTCACGTATATGCACTTCTTCGCTGTCTATAACATCTTTATGTCTTAATTTTTTGCCTTTTGTCATAACAGCTGTTCCCACGTGTTTAGCAGCAGTTATTTGTTTGGGCACGCCTAAATAGGTGTTGCGAATAGTGTCGTTCACACCCCGGCACATACAAGCAAATCAAAAACAATCAACTTGTTGTTGCTGAGAACAGCTTTGTATTCAGAATTTTTCATTTTCGGAAATTGAATCTTGTCCACACATTGTCCGAAAATCAGCTCCAAGGCAGCCCCTTCATTGTCTTTTTGAGCATGAACGTAGTGTGCTAAGGACTGTAGCCTTTTTTTTAAAGCAGTCTCAAACTTTTTCAAGTTTATTTCACCCTTCTCATTGCTGATCCCTTCGCTACCATTATGAATTTTGCCGTTAGTTTGATCAAAACATTCTTCAAATGCAGTGCCTAGAAAATTCTCAGCTGAAACATCCAATTATTTTCCAGTGTTACGATTAGGGTGGTGCGGTTACGGTTTATTTTTGGATCCGGTTTATTTTTTCTCAGACATTTTTATCAAAGATTTGACAGAAATTTTTACATTTCGCGGACCCCTAATACTAAAATTTCTTCTTCTTTAAAATGGGATATTAAACGTAGAAAAAAATAAACAATAGTTGCACTAAAAACCCGGTTAACCGAAAGAAATCAGGAAAAAAAACCGGTTAAAAAAAACCGGTCGGTTTTTTTTCCGATTTCTTTCGGTTAACCGGGTTTTTAGTGCAACTATTGTTTATTTTTTTGTACGTTTAATATCCTATTTTGAAGAAGAAGAAATTTTAGTATTAGGGGTCCGCGAAATGTAAAAATTTCTGTCAAATCTTTGATAAAAATGTCTGAGAAAAAATAAACCGGATCCAAAAATAAACCGTAACCGCACCACCCTAGTTACGATCTGATTTCGAATGTATTCTTTATTCTTCTCCACCAAAGTAACATTCAGTCCAGATAGGAAAAGTTTTAAAGCAGTGTAAAGTCCATTAGGACCTCCTCCAACAATCACCGCCTTTTTTGAAGATTCTGCAGGCTTGTTGCGCTTGTGTTCCAAATACATACTTTTTAACATAGCTCCATCTAACATTTCACTTTGTAGAATAGCCAGCTGGTAAACAACCGAAAAGATCAGTACATTTTTCTGGCATAAATGAAGTTGCGATGTGACTCCTTCTCCTACTCGTTCTGTGAAACTTGCAGAAGGAATTTTGACACCGAGATTTTGCGCATTCACTTTTATATCAAAAATTTTGTTATAATCTTTGGTGTTAGCCATTTCTTCTAAGCGTTGGTTAATATATTCGGTTAAAGTTTTGAAATATTCCGCATAGTGATAGACATCAAGCCAAGATGCTATTGTTCCATTTGAAAAAAAATTGCTTAAAAGTTTTTTGCAACTGATTATCATATCAAGTGTGCTTTGTGACAAATTAGTGTCTACTTCTTTTTTGACTTTTGCTACAACATTCAGCTCATCCAGTTTTGGATGCTGTTCTCTTAGCATTCCTATTTGATTCAACAAATCTCTTGCTGAATCCGAAAATTCGTCAATTTCAGACGGAGCACCTGTAATTATTCAAAATTATGTTAAAAAAATGGTCAAATATTACGCTTGATATAACGAGTGAACAGAAAGTTTGTGACGGATTTTCAGAGGATACGGATTTTTTTTTGGCGCAAATCGGCTTTCAAATTGGCTCAAATTGTTTTGCCCCGTCAAATTACTGATTAATCACGTCAAATCTTTAATTTTTATTGTTTTCTTATAAAATATTTTCATGTTTTTTAAATTTATATACTAAAATGTAGGCCTGGATCTTAGCTTTCTAACTAGTTATTAACCGAATTTACGAAATTTCAAAAAGCTGCATAATAAGGTCATTGTGTAAAGCAAATTTTTCAAAAAAAGAGATTTATGCAAGGACCTTTTTCTGCAAATTTTCAAAATGTTAACAAGTCAATTGATAAATTTGTAGAAAGCTGAGATCCAGGGCTACAAGCTTCTCACCCTGAAACAACCCAAAATTTAAAAAAAAGTTACGATTTTAGTAGAAACCAGAATAAATTAGTTCTGCTATAAAAAAATTTACCTGAGGAACTATTTGAAGAGCTTGCACCGGAATGCATACAATCACAAATCCATTGGTGTGAACAAAAAAGTGTAATACAAGCAACCAGAATTGAAGAATAAAACTTAGAAAACATTCTTAGAAAATGAAAAATATAACAGACAAAATGAGAAATTCTGCAAAAGGCTTTGTATTCCCTAAATATTTATATGCTTGTTGTCTACTCACAGTCTAGAATAAAAAATATTTTCAGCTATCCAAACGAGGTACATGCAAAAAATCAATTTTTCTCTGAATGTATGGCCGTCTTTTTCATATAATTAATAAAAATAAATAATTTCAAAGACAAAATTCAGTGAAGTACAAACGCTGGTAAGAAAAATATTGAAGCTACTCGTTTTAGAATTTATACATTTGAATTTATTTTTCCACACACTTCAGCCTCACTCTTATTTTTTTTTCAAACCGAGGGCTGAAAAACTTTCCCTTGAGCTACGCGAATAGTATCACTCAAAAGCGACTCTGGATGCATGAAAAAACATGCATACCGGAGTTATTCATGCGGTAGGACCCAGTATACAAAAGTATGTTCAACATCTTTGTTTTTTCAACGAATAGCATTTCCCTCGTTCTATAAGGCCGGGCCAGAGGCCCAGCATCCAAAAATTCAGCCTAGCACTCAAAAAGTGCTAGGGCAAGGTGTAAACCCGCGGGTTCCACCCCGCTGATCCGCTTGGTCCATGAAAAGTACTTGTACTTATGCCTGCACCACAATTTCCTGGGTTTGTAAGTGCCCTTAGACGCTTGGAGAATTAATACTCTAAGGATCCCAACCATCTCTAAAAGTGGCCCCTGTATTATTCCCTTCCCCTCCCAATACAGTCCGCAATCCCATTTAAATTGTTTTCTGCTCTTTTCATGGCGAAATTATTGTATAATAATGGTTTTTGACCATTCCTAAAAATGTCGGTTTTGGAGGGGGGGGCGTATATCACAGTAGCGCCGAGCTTTCGTATAAGAAAGGCAATCATGCAGAACACGAATTTGGTGTCAAGATTTTAAGTTTGAAAATCTTTTGCGTCAAACTGTTTTTTGTGTTCTAATTCTGTTTTTCTGTGTTTTTTCACTTATGTTTTTCTGATTTTGTTCTTTTCAGAAGAATACCGTTTTTCTGTTGTTCGCTGCAAAATTAAGATATTTTGCTGCGAAATTAAGACTTTTTGACGCTACTTGCATATACCCCCCCCCCCAAATCAACTTTTTTTAAAAGTGTTTAAAACACCTTATATCGACTCAAAATCGCCTCAGGAGTTCAAAAAAGACATTATTTTTGAGTTCTGGTCAATAAAAAATTAAGTTTTGGACACTTTTGAATTTGACTTTTTACCTGTTTTATCATGTTTTCGTCACTGGAGCTGGACAAAAATAGTCTCTAAATGCATTTTTGATCAAAAGTCTTGCTCGGAATTATGTCTAAGGTAAGTGAGTGCGTGCATCTCTAAGCAACCAAGCGCCCTCTGCCCCGAGGGGGCTTGGTTGCTTGAGGTTGAGATGCGCACACCCACATACCTTAGACGCAAATCACTCGAAAGTGACTCTGGATGCATAAAAATGTATGCATACCAGAGTTTATTTATGCGGTAGGCACCAATATCCGAAACTATGTTCAACATCTTCCTTTTTGTTCAAAATTGGCCCCTTTTTGGTCCATTTCCACCCTAATACAGCCTTAAATCCCTTCGAAAATGGTCAAAATGGGTACTTTTGATGGTCCAGAAACTCGATTTTTAATTGACCAGAACTCAAAAATAATGTGTTTTTGAGCTTCTGAGGCGATTTTAGGTCGATATAGGGTGTTTGGGAACATTTTAAAAAAAGTTGATTTGGGGGGGGATGGTGTGCTATATGGAAGTAGCGCCGACTTTTTGCTCCAAAATTCAGGTATTCCTTTTTTCGCTTCTGGTTTTTTTTTTTCAAAAAAGCGGGTGCAGCCCTGGCATGTAAGCTTTCCCTTGAGCTTACTGACACTATGCTAGGTTTCCTTGTAAGAGATCAGATGTGAAAAAAGAGCTTATGTTAATATCCAAAAATAATAGATAAAATTAATAGCTCCCATCTATTATATTGAATCTCCCGCCTTTTTGTCTTAGATCCGCCGCTTGATTTTTAAATTGAATTTTCTGCATTATTTTATCATTTTTCAAGCATTAAAACCATCATTTACTTTTTTATATCAGATTTCTGATGAGCTATAACATTGAGTTAGTGTTGTAGTGTTGTATGACGCCCTCTGCCCCGAGATACCCTGCCAATTAAATTCAAAAAACTTCGACTACCTTATTTTTTTTATTTAACTAACCCTGAATATTTACAAGAAAGGGGTTACGTAAGCCCGCAGAAAAAAAATTGAAATTGTTCTTTTAAATTTATGGTGTTGTATGACAAATGTAACCTAAGATATGTGTCATTTAAGAATATTCCATGCACACTGAAAACCCTGAAAATAAGCTTCTTGAAAATAAGAAATTATCAACTGGCTCAAATCGGCGATCGATGCCTTGAATTGGAATGTTTGAAGCTAGATGGAGAAATGCAAAACTGCGATTTAAATTTGTTGCTTTCCAAATCCAAATAGTGAGTCTTTTTTTAACTTTTGACTTGTTTGTTGGCAAAGTCTACTGTGTCATCAACCATCCAAATTTCTTGCTTTCTTTTTCTTGCAGAATTTTTTTTATTAAACTAATTATTGAAAAGTATTTGTAACTACTACAGTGGATGCAAATCTGGTAGATCGATTGGTGGCCGACCAGTTGTGATGTTTAAGACGGCCCATGAGTAGCTGTTTCACACCACTTTGGATGGTTTTGTTGAAGAAAAGGTAGACAATAGATGTGAACCCTTAAAGTTTGTTTCATTTCATACAAATAAACATTAAAATTTATTTACCCGAATTCATTTGCACTGCAATAGTAGCAAATTTAGCCAGTTCTTTTGGTACAGGGATAAACCTGAAAAAATTCATTTAAATTTACAAAACATGAGAAAAATGCAAAACTAACATTCCGATGGCATAGGATATGATTACCATGTACAACGAAAAACATATGTAAAATGATTGTAGCATTACCTGAAGCAAATATTGGTTTTGACACAAATAGACTGATTGAGAGAACTCAAATTGTACAAGGGTTTACATTTTTATGTCAAAATATTGGCTGCACAATGGTATAAATATTCATACTTACAAGGGAACCGTTTGAACTGTACGATTAGATTCGAAAATTCTGACTGAGCCATCTTGTAGAGCATAGTTGATTTACTAAATAGAATTTCAATATTTTTTCCCCACAGACAGAAAAAATCGAATCTGGAGACTCGAGAAAGATCAAGCCAAAACTGACTTGGTCCCCCCCCCCCTTGTGGATTTTCAAAAACAAATTTTCTACAGTCAAGCCTTCATACAGTGACGCCCTAAAATGTTCGATTCCTAACTGGGTCTGACACTTTTTTCCACATATATATGTGTTTAAAATAGTGTTATAAACAAATACGTTTTTAAGAATCTACAGGGGGGATCAAGGCCGTTTGTGGCTCGATTTTTTCAAGTCTCCAGATTTGATTTTTTCTGTATGTGGGGAAAAATATTGAAATTCTATATAGTAAATCAACTATGCTCTACAAGATGGCTCAGTCAGAATTTTCGAATCTAATCGTACAGTTCAAACGGTTCCCTTGTTAGTTTACGAAAATGAATCTGTCGTATTTGCCCTATTAATTTCATCTGGGAGGTGATTAATTTTCCATCCTGGAAAATCTAAAAATTGTAAACCAAAAATGACCTTAACTCTGATCTCCTAGTCAAAAAAGTAGGGGAAGGGGAGGTGGTAATTAGAGTAAATACGATATTTTAAGGCGGATGGTTTTTTTCAGTACAGTCGAGTCCCGCTAACCGGCACCCCAAAAAGTTCGTTCCCGCCTTGGGTCCGACACTTTTTTAACCCAATTTTCGAAGTATTTTTTCAATTGTGTTTTTACAGTCTGATAGCAAATATCGTGAGGATTCCGATTTTGCCGATCGTTTTTCAAAAACCTAATATTTTTGGCTCTAAAAGACCAAAACCCCGCTAACCCGGCACCATATTTTTTAAAAAGGGTGCCGGGTTAGCGGGTTTTGGTCTTTTAGAGCCAAAAATATTAGGTTTTTGAAAAACGATCGGCAAAATCAGAATCCTCACGATATTTGCTATCAGACTGTAAAAACACAATTGAAAAAATACTTCGAAAATTGGGTTAAAAAAAGTGTCGGACCCAAGGCGGGAACGAACTTTTTGGGGTGCCGGGTTAGCGGGACTCGACTGTATTTGTAAAAAACTAAACATTTGAATAGTTGTTGTCTTGAGCAAAGTTCGATATTTGCCAGTGACTTATGAAGAGATTTTCTTGTAGAGAGTGGCTAAGTTCCTGCAGATAATGTGGTGCAAGGCTCACTTAAAGTTCGGCTCTATATGTATTCGAGGTTACACCCAAAAAATATGCCTTGGTCTCCCTGTTGATTTTTTGGCACACATTTTTGTTCTCAAAATATAGTTATTTTTAGGCTTAGGCAAGGCTAGGCCAGAGTATGTTAGGAAAGACTCAAGAATCCTTTCTGGAGCTTGAAGAAATAAGAAAAACATGTTTGAGTTCGCCCTAACATACGGTGGCTTACCCTTGCCTAAGTCTATATCAGCTTGGGGGACCAAGGCAAAATTTTTTTGACATTTTACACCTAAATGTTTTTTGCTATAAAGTGGTAAAAAGTGTTTATAAATAGTTTCTGAGGGAACTGGTTCACAATGTGGACCCCAAAAATCTGCCTTGGTCCCCCCTGTTCTTTTTTCTTGACAAATGCCTTGGTCCCCCTGTTGTTTTGAAGGTGAACATGTTCAAGGTGATCATTTAACCATAATCACCATGATCACAACATTATTATAACTCTAATGGACACGGGAGACCAAGGCATTTTTCAAGTAAAAAGAACAGGGGGACCAAGGCAGATTTTTTGGGTCCACATTGTGAACCAGTTCCACAGTACCAACAATCGAGAACCAACCAGAACCAGTAAGTGGTAAAAAGAGTTCATAAATAGTTTATGAGGCTAGAAGAAAAATGTTTTTTTTTGCGAAAATATCAACAAGGGGACCAAGGCATATTTTTTGGGTGTACTTTCGAACACATATAGAGCCCAAAGTTCCAAAAACACCACGATACCTATATCATGGCTTTCATAGCTCACCTTCGGGCCATGAGTAGGGTTGGCCATTGGGCATATGCCCGGACATAAAAAAGAAGAAAAAGAGTTGCACAGAAAAGAAATACACCGCGAAGGGTGAAATTTAACCAAAAATATCGTATGAGTAGATGCCAGGAATATGCCCATGGGCATATGCCCCGGGCGTATGCCCGGCATGCCCACACGTCAACTTTAGTCAAAATACACCCTTCGCAGTGTATTTTTTTCTGTATTTTTGCGGGCATATGCCCGGGGGATATTTTGAAGCTAAATCATATTTTCAGGGGTCCCTTCGGGTTGTATTTCTTTTCTGTGCAACTCTTTTTCTTCTTTTTTCTATGCCGGGCATATGCTCATTGGCCAATCCTAGCCATGAGTCATTCCCAAAATTTTGCTAGCTTTCAGAGCCAAAGAGGCAGATTCATGAGGGATTTGGGCACGCTCTACAAAATGCGAATAAAAAAGAGTCATCGAAATCACCCCAGGTGATAGTCAGGGTCCCTCCTTTATAAGTGGTCGAGTTTTTTTTGGCACACCCTGTACTTACTTTTTTCTGCACGCCGGAAATGCCGTCAACACTCTTTTGAGAAATAATTCTGGCTCGTTGCCTTAAACGAAAAAGCAGTAAAGTGTAGAGCAAAGTCAGAAAAGTGATGACAAAGCAAGAGTTCACAAAACACAACCAATTATGGACCTTAAAATTTTTAATTACTCAAATCTGCAGTGTTAACTGTATATTTACGGTCGGTGCTCCAGCTCTAAAGTCGATCTGAAAAAAGAAAACAGAGTAGACGGAGTTGTAGATCACTGGTAGATCAGTGGAAGTGCTGTAGGCAGCGCCATAGAAGAATATAGGGATGGTCCACAGCCAAACACGATTGCCAGAGAAAAGCAGTTGAGCATATTTGGGTGAGTGAATCTCAATGCATCTGTTCAGTGCTAACAATACAATCATTGCACAATAAACTGTCCAGATGACTGCAATAGGTTACATGAGATAGGTTGTACATGAGTTGTACAAAGAACTAGAGACGGAAGCGAGACGAGATCTCGATCGAGATCTCGTCTCGTCTCGGCCGGATTTTGGCCCGAAATCTCGTCTCGGAATCTCGCTCGGTCATTTTCAAAAATCTCGATCTCGGTCTCGTTTTTTGTCTAATCTCGTTAAGAAATATGAGTGAAAATTTGTGTTGCATCGTCTCGGTTTTTTCCGGCTTCATTTTTTTTCTACTTTACTCTTGTTTTTATCTCTTTCACGTTTCAGATGAGCCTTATCTGGAAGATCGATCTGTTCTTGAAAGTGTCGGCCACCGAAGCAAAATGCGCAGCTTGCGGGAAGATAGTCAAGATGCCGGATCGTGGAACCAAAGGACTGTTTGTACATGCTAGAACGCACGCTGAATATGCTGCTAAGCTAAAGGAAGTAGAGGACAAACAAGCGTCAGAGAAAAACGTGATGGATAAGTTTGTTAAAATTCTGTCGAAGGGTATGCTGTTTTGCTGCTCTTGTTGCACTTTTGGTTACCGTTTTTATATTTTGTTTAAGTGAACTCTCTTCTTTGGACAAAAAGGTCGTGCATCTTATCGCCTGTGCTAATCTTCCGTTTTCCATTGTCGACCAGCCTACGTTCAAGCCGCTTATATCTGTATCCGATCGAGAGAGTCTGAAGGGTATGATTTTGTTTTCTTTCATCGGAAAGATAAATCTGACTGCTGCATATATATAGGTCGTCATCACTACGCAGATTGGGTCCTTCCGAAGATGTACGAAATGTGCAAAGCTAAAATCAAGGAATTTATCAATCTTTGCCCGTCGCTTTCTTTCACGTCAGATTTGTGGTCAGGTCCAACTGAGTCATTTATCAGGTTTATTTAATGGATTTAATCGAATTTGGAAAGGTTCTAACATTTTTGATTTAGCCTACCGTGCACGGGATAAATTTGCATTGGGAGCGAGTCAAGTTCGTGCTTTGTGTTGAACCCTTTTCCGGAAGCCACAATTTTGAGACAATCGGTGAGAAGGTCAATGTGATGCTGGATAAGTGGAAAATTCCGTTCGAAAAATGCCACGTATTCATGCGCGATGAGGGTGCTAATATGCGCAAGGTAGTCCACTTGATTTTTCCGATGTATCACATCTCATGTTTTAGGCTTTCGAAACTGAGGCATATTTGCATGCCGATTGCGGGGCACACAAACTCAATCTGGTGGTGAACAAAGCAATCTTCGAGTCAATCGACATTTCGGTGGTTTTCAAGCGGTGCCGTTCTCTCGTTGGACACTTCAAGCATTCTTTTTGGCCCGTGATCGAATTAAGGATGAGCAAAAAACACTCGTCTTCCTCAGCATACTTTGAAGCAGGTGATATTATCAAAATCTGATGTTTCCTATCCATTTGAGAGCATAAGTTTTACAGGATGAACCTACTCGTTGGAATTCTTCTTACTACATGTGTAAATCTATCGTTGATCAGCAAAAAGCCGTTGAGATGTACTTGATGCGATGGGAAAAGATGGAGCTTAATCTCAAGCCGATGGAATGGGCGACAATCAAGAAGTTGGTCGAGCTGTTAGATCCGCTGGAGTCTGCGTCGAAGCAAATGTGTCGAGCAGACGAACCGATTTCTATACAATTTCCGATTGCCAGAGCGTTGACTAGGGACATCTACGATATCATCGATCCAGAGCTACAGAGAATTCGAGCGAGCATTCTTGGTCTTCTGGGTGAAAAGTTCAATGTAGAGAATGAAAAGTAGGGCTCTTTATCTTATCCAAGAATATTTTAATTGGTAATATAATTCTATATCCTTTAAGGGTTCATGGGCTGGCAATGTTTCTCGATCCGCGTTTCAAAGATAGGATTGCTTCAAGGAAGGTTGAATTTCGTGCCCAAGTCGCAACGTGGATCACTGATGAATGCAGTCAAGAAGTGGAAGCTCATATTGTGGAAGAAATAGGTAGAGAAATCTTTATCTTTGGTCATCTTGCTCATTTGATATACCATATTCACTCGCCAACTTAAGAACTTCACTCGCCATTACCAAAGCGTCAGCAATCTTTCTTTGGTCGCCACAGCAAGTTGTTCGAGGACGATGTCGGTCAAAATTCACCTTCGGTTAACACGGCGATGACAGAAATGCGGGCGTATAATGAATTAAAGTGCATCTGTTCGGAAGAGGACCCCTTACTATTCTGGAAGGTGTCGTCTTTGTTTTTGAAGATGGTTGTAAAATTTGTTAATAAAAGATTGTTTAGGATAATGAACTCGTCTAGCCCATGCTTGCCAAGCTTGCTCGTCGCTATCTTTCAGCTCCAGCTACAAGCCAGCCGAGTGAAGAAATATTCTCCGTTGCAAGGGACGTGTACAATTACAGAAGAAGCAACTTGAGTCCAGAGAAAGCTGAGATGTTGATATTTCGGAACAGAGCGCTGCCGAAAATCAACTATTGCTATTGAGATCGATTGATGAATGTTGTTTGTTGTCTGTATAGAAAATTGAATAAACGAAAAATGGTTTGGCGCAGTTTTCTAGTTCTATTTTTTGTATTTCTTACAGTGTTACTAAAATCTCGCTTTTTGACGAGATCTCGACCGAGATCTCGGTCAATCGGTCTTAAAAGTCTCGATCTCGATCTCGGCCAAAATTTGAAGGTGAAATCTCGTCTCGAAATCTCGCTCGGTCTCCGTTTTCCGTCTCTACAAAAAACTGAAAGGCAGGGTACATTTACTGTCTGTATCTGGTCTTGCATGGAAATCGTTTGAATTCGAATCAAGACACTATTGAAGGTTGCAGGTTCGAATCCCATTGGCTGCACACTTTATTTTTTTCACATTTTATGTATGAGTTTGGTATCGAAATGATCCTAAGGCTTTTGGAAGTACAACAAGTACATCAGAGTATGAGTGCAGAACTACTTGAGCCAAATTACAGCACCAACAAAAGAGCAGTGTGTTTTCACACATTTTTTAACAAATCCATCCTAAAAATGATTCCAATCAACAAATTGATAATTTTTGGTCTCTGAATCACTGAAAAGAATGAAGTGTGCAGCCAAAGGAATTCAAACTAGCAACCTTCAAATTTGTTTAATTTGAATTAAAACGATTTCCATAGGGGACCAGATACGGACAGTACATGTACCCCTCCTTTAAAAACAAATTATTGGGTTTTAGATAATTATCGAGCCTTTTTTTAAAAGGGATTTTTTATCAACATTTGCTCATCAGTTTTTTATATTTCATACACTATTTGATAGCTCTTTTCATGCTCTTTCCAACAAGCTATTATTTGTTTTGTTATTAATGAAAATGCAGGTATAAGTGAATTAATCGAAAATAAAATGAAATAGACAGTTTAGGGGTACATTGATTTAACTGGTCAAATGGATTAAATGACTTTTTTATCTTCAAGAAGAATAAAATGTTTTTTTAAGCCTGATTGTCTTTTTGAGAAAAATAATTGAGATCGACACCCTGTCATATTACCATTTTTATTATTCAACATTTCACGAAATATCTTACCTAATTCCAGGCAAAAAAATTTCAAGTTTTTCAACTTTCATTTTTGTAATTCTGCTGCTAAGGTTTTCGGCAATCTTCAAAATATTTTTTTTAAATTTCGTTAATTTTTCTTTTTTTGCGTAATTGAGAGACAAAGACTCATTTAGACTCAAAATCTTCAAAATTGACTAAAAAAGCTCTCAGTCATTTTATTTTTTTTGCAAATTCACACTTTCTTGCATGATCTAAATTTATTTTGCATAACTAAAACACAATATAAACTACAAAAATCAGCGTTTTTATTAAATACGTCAATTTATATCCGTGACTTTGAAGATTCTCGAGGGAATAAATTATATCACTAAGTTCACCTCATTAAAAGAAAGATTAAACTGTGTCATGTTTTTTTTTCGTTTTGTGTTTTGCCCGACTGTATACCTTGATGGTATACATGGTTTGTCTAGTTATTATTGACCAATCGGTAATTGCCCCTATCCCCTATATTGGGTACCGACTTTTAAACTTGGAACCTCTTTTCCAAAAAAAATTCCTAGCTCCAAAAGTTTCGAAAACTATCTATTTTCATTTTGAAGTCACTTTCAGCAAAATAAAATTTTTTGGTACGAAAATTCCAAAAAAATCTGCCTTGGTCCCCCAAGCAGATTTTTTTTTGAAATTTCTTAGACCAAGAAAAAATTTTTTTTCTCGAAATTTTCGTACCGATTTTTTTTGCTGTTAATAATTTACCGATTTTTTTGCTGTTAATAATTTACCGATTTTTTTGCTGTTAATAATTTAAAAGTGAAAATGAATGGTATTTGAGACTTTTGGAGAAAACAAAAATTTAAAAAAACCAACACGGGGACCAAAGTCGAAACTCGACGCCCAATGCATCACAGGGCCAGATAACTGGTTAAATGGTAGAAAACAATAGTTATGTTATATAGTTATGATGAAAAATGACTTACCATGAGCTATATGCCCAACTAAATTTAGTAGTTGATTATGGTCACAATAGTTGGCACCCATAAACGAGAAAATGCCACCCAGAAATGTGAACACAAATCCTACCACATTGTCCTATAATAAATAGATTGTAGCACTTTGAAACAGGGTCAACTGGTTCCAATATTTATACGTTTTGGTTAATTTCAGAACTTTAAATTTTGGCTCGACAAAACATGAATTTTAAAAACTTTTGTATTTGACATCAATATCAAAAAATCACGAAATCGCTTCAAATTGTTATAAAAATTGATGTGCCTTTTTGCTGTAGCTCTTGAATTTTTAAGGCATTTTTGGAGAAATTTCAAGCGCTACTAGCGAATGACCCACCACGGTAGGCTCTAGTTAGAGCACACTGTCTCTACCTTATCTTGGAATTTTGAAAAGTTGACATTCTTTTATTTCCATAGAATACTTGTTTTTTTTCCATAGAATATTTGACGCTACTTGCATATACACCCCCCTTCCCAAATCAACTTTTTTTAAAAGTATTTTAAAAAACCTAATATCGACTCAAAATTGCCTCAGGAGTTCAAAAACGACATTATTTTTGAGTTCTCGTCAATAAAAAAATTGAGTTTTGGACACTTTAAATGTTTTTTTTCCGTTTTGTGTTTTGCTTTTTACCTGTTTTCTAATTTTGGTCACTGGAGCTAGGCAAAAGAAGTCTCTAAACGCTTTTTCAAAAAAGTGAATGAGTGATGCGTAAGTGGCGCCCTTCGGGGGCGCAGGGGGCTTGGTTGCTTGAAGTTGAGATGCGCACACCCACATACCTTAGACACTCAAAAGTGACTCTGGATGCATAAATAAAAAAAAAAGAGTTTATTTATGCGCTAGGCCCCATTCCACAAAACTATGTTCAACATTTTTTTAAAAACTAAATTGGCCCATTTTTGGTCCATTTGCACCAGGGCTGCGTTCCGTTCCGAATTCCGTTCCGAAAACGCCATATTCCGACGTTTTTTCGTTCCGAAATTTTTTTAAATAGGATTCCGTTCCGAATTCCGTTCCGATTTTTTTTGCAATTTTGTTCCGATTTCTTTTTTTTACTGTACCGACTTTCATTAATTAACCGTGAATTGCCGTTTTACCTTTTTAGAAATGGCTAATACTGACAAATCTGGTTGGTGGGAGTTCTTCACTCGGAAACTCGGGTCAATAGCTATTTGCAACAAGTGCAGTCGTGAAATCGATCAAGGGCCTGGCAAAAGCACAACACCTCTGCGATCTCATCTGAAGCAATTCCATGCCGAGCTGCTCAAAGAAAGGAATTTAGCTGTCGAAAAGAAGGCCGAGAAGAGAAAGCAATCTCTGGTGGAATAAAATGCCAAACAACAAAAGCTCTGCTTGATCAATCCAGCTGCGTCATCTGAGGCTAAGAATAAGTCAGTGCTCACTATCAACGAAGCATTTTGTGAGTCCTTAAATATTTTAGTTTTCTTTTTGTTGCAATACCAACATTTTTTAAGCGCAATGGCAGAAGGGCGGATCTAAAGCAACAAAATGGGATGAATTGTTTATGGAGATGATCTGCGTAGACGCCTCACCTCTCTCAACTGTGGCGAAGGCAGGGTTTCAGCGTGTGATCAATTACTTGGCTCCCAACTACAATATAAAGTCAGCCTTTAACTCCAAAAATGCAAATGTAAAATTGTTTGTATGATTTTAGGTCTCGCTCTTTCTACACAAGGAACAAATTGCCTCTGCTCTATGAAATAATGATCATCCAAGTCAAATGCAAGATGAACGCTGCGAAATACCTCTCTTTCACGACTGATGGTTGGAGTTCAAAATCTTGCACACATTCTCTTTTTTCTTTGACAGCACATTGGATTAACACATTTTTTGTGTTAGAATTACTATATGGTTATTTTCGTCCGTCGGCGTGCGTCAAAAAAAATGTTTGGTTAAAAAATTTAACCATCGTTTTAAGTGTTCCGAAAAATTTTTCCGTTCCGTTCCGAATTCCGTTCCGAAAATTTTCGAAATCTCATTCCGTTCCGGATTCCGTTCCGAAATTTTTAAAGAATGGATTCCGTCCGAATTCCGTTCCGAAATTATTTAAAATCTGATTCCGTTCCGAATTCGTTCCGAATGATTTTTTGTTCTGGCGCACCCTTGATTTGCACCCTAAGAAGCCTTGTATATGCAAGTAGCGCCTTTTTCATAGATTTGAGTATCCATAAAATGCCCATTTTTGTCCACAGATTTCTCGTTGGATCAAATTTAAATGCACCGCCTAATGTGTGAAATTGGCCACCTTTTTTTATTTTTTCGACCGCCTTTTTTGAGTTTCCAATAAAAATATTGAAATCGGTCGTCTTCTTTTTAATTGGCCGCCTTTTCCTTGTTAATTCATGTTTTTAAAATTTTAGCTTTAATTTGATGGTAATTTTGGTTTTAATGATAGCAAAAATGAAGCCCAGAATCTTGGCTACGTATTTGTATAAAACAATCGTGAACTTATAAAAAAAAGTTAGAAAATGTAATGGAATACCTTAGAGAGCTATTCCGGCCTCCACCTGCTAAATGGTTTTTGTGTAATTTGAACGTTTTTTGATTTCAGATTATATGAGTTGGCAATTGTTCTTTCTACAAAAGCAAAGATGAAAGACAAGAAATTTGGCTATTCACTAATTTGAAAAAAGTGTCAATTTGTAAGATAAATTGTAAGATAAATAAAAGCAAAAATTTTACTCCGCTCTTGATGAACTCCCAAAATGTAACTTTCAGCGACTTTCGGCCACTCCAGAGTGAGATTCCGAGCGATAAAGTCATTTTTTGACCATAAAATTTGAATCACCTTGAAAATCTTCGGGCAAAAATAAAAATCTATGGACAAAAACGAGAAATCTATGGATAAAAACGAGTATTCTATGGACATTTCAAATCTTTCGGAAAAAATATTCTATGGTCTATTTTATATTCTAGAGTATTTCATGGAAAAAAGAAATACCACCCATTTTGAAATGTAGAATGTGCCTGCGACACACACATTTCGTCAATAATAAATACCGAATGACTTTTTTGTTTGCGCTTAGAAAATTTAGAAAAAAATTTTTTAGAAAATGTTTTTAGAAATAAATTTGTCAATTTGTTCAAAACATAGAACGTTCACTAGTCGAACCCAACGTTGCTGGACGAAAAAAATTCCGCGAAAAAGTTGAAGCGTGTAAATGAACACGTTTTGAGACTATTTCAAAAAAAAAATCACACGCATCTTTCTTCCAGCCAAGCAAATGCGTATAGAGCAGAAATGCTTACCCACAGGCCTATCATAAACATAATCTTATAGCAAGCATGTTGGAACAGAGCTGGCCGACTAATCACATTAGAGAAGGATGTACATGCATAAATACAGCAAGTATTGGCCACATATAGTGCCAATCAAATAGTTTTTTGGCCAGGTATAGTGTTGCCGCCAGTGCAATACACACCATAATAACTGGGATAGTTCCAGTCGAAAAAGTTAGCCGAGAAATTATTTTCGACTGGAGGGATAGAAGCAGGATCAGTGGTGGAGTAAATACCCATGTCAAAATTGAAAATATGTTATTTTTAAACACGCTTTATTTGCTTATAAATAAAAACATTTCAGAGCTACTTGTTCGTTGCAAAATTTATGTGAAATTTTGTTAATTGGGCAGGGATTTGGTGGGTGTAGTTTGGAAACAGAAAAAACTTTATGGAATGCTATAACGCGTAGTATATTTTTTTCATGAAAATTATGTGCAGCAGTCCAAAAAGCAGTTTGTTAGAAAAGTTTTAATTTTTTAGAAATTTTTCAGAAATTTCAGCCAATGGACTTATCAATTAATGCAAATTGACACAAAAAGGTGTGGGGTTACCATACTTGCACGGGCGCCGGCGCCGGTGTGCGCCCGGAAAATTTTAAAAAAATTGGGGGGCGGCGCCGGTTTCGAAATTTGCGTAGTCGGGTGCCGGCGCCCGGCGCCGATTTTTCACAAAGACGTCGCCGGCGCCGATTTCCGGCGCCAGGCGCCGTTTTTTACAAAGACCGGCGCCCTGGTCGGCGCCCGGCGCCGATTTTTCGGCCGTGCAAGTATGGGCGTTACTTCATCTTACACGGGAGAGACGCTGACTGTGACCGTCGTTTTTTCGATGAATTTTTTATGCGCGTATTCTTGTATAGCGTGCCTGAATACCATGTAATTTCGGCTCCCCAACTCTGAAAGTCCACAAAATTTTCATGAATAACACATGGTCAATGGGTCAGCCATAAAAAACCATGATATTAGTATCGAGGTGTTTTTAGAAATTAAAGTGATCCATGTACCAGGTTTAGTATACCTTCAGAGCTGGGGAGCCGAATTTCTCAGGAGCTTGGGCACGCTCTACAAGCATACACAGGAAAAAATTTCATCGAAGCTTCCCCGGTCACAGTCAGGGTCCCTCCATTGTCAGAACGATAGTTGGACATTTGATTTTAATCGAGAACTTTTCAATGTAAGAAAAAGCTAAAGCCCGACTAGCCCCATCCTAGGTACGCCAATGCACATGCAGTTACCAAAAATTCTATAATAGTAGATATTCTCAAAAGTGACAAATCATACTTGTAAGCCAAATTTCAAAGTTAATATTTCTTGGAATGGCGCTTCACAGAGCACTTTTTACTAAAGTTGGTGAAAAAAACCATCGCCATTGATGAAAATGGCAATTTCGAGTTTTGAAATTCGCGAGGGACAGATCTTTTATTGCAAAATAAATTTCAAATTATTTGTTGTTTATGATTACAATTCTTTCACAATATAGAACCATCTACAAGTCGAACCCGACGTTGCTTGACAATGCCAGATCGGACGTCTTAGCCGACTCCCATTGAGCCATAAAAACTAAGGTATTAAATTAAAAGTTGTTAGTACCAGTAAAGTAGTAGACTAATCATACAAACTTTGAGTTCTTGTAGATTATACAAAAAACAATAAATCACAGACTTTCTTATCCTTTTGTACTTCAAGAATCATTTTGGAGTAGGTCCTAATCCTAAGCACAAGGAGAATATTTTTTTAAATTGTGTGCATTTAAAAAAAGGTCGGTTAGATGATCCATAAATACCAAATTCTAGACCAAATCAATCTAGAATCATTCTTAATATTAAAAAACAATTTTTCTAATTTTCACGGTTCCGTAAAACATGAAAGTGAATTCAGATACGCTTAAAAGTTTATTAATACTTGTTTCCAAGAAAAAAATGCGCTTTTTAAAATCGCTTTCTTTGCTAAATCCATACTTTAGAAATCGGTTTCGCATCGAAAAATTTGAGGTAAAATACAGTTCGAGAGTGCTTTTTACAACATACTGTATTTCCTCTAATAGCTGCCCATGACCTATTAACGGCCCATGCTCTAATAAGTGCCCACCTTAGAGGCAGGTTTAAATATAAGTGCCCATGTTCTAATAAGTGCCCACCCTAAAATCTCATTTGGAAGCAAAAGATATAGAATTTCCGTATTTCCTCTCATTGATGTTTGGTGTATTATTTTATTTACAGCATCGAGATTGATTTTAAGAATGATATTAACCCGGAGTTCCATATTGTTTAAATGTTTGTTCACCTTATGTTGTTATGAAACTTTGAATAAAATTTGTTGGGAAGAAGTGGAAAAATAAGAGCCCATGCTCTAATAAGTGCCCACCCTAGAGGGAGATTGAAAAATAAGAGCCCTGGGCAGCTATTAGAGGAAATACGGTAAGTTACAAGTAGTGTTTTCAAATGGCTGTATATCGAAATATACGCGCCAATTTGGTACTTGGTCGTTTTGGTACGAAATTTTTTAGTGAGAAATGTTTCGGTAAAAGATTTTTAGTAAGAAATTTTTTGGTGACAGCACAAAAAACGGTATTTTGGTTAGAGATTTTTTAATATGCAGTTATTTCGGTAAGTAATTTTTGATAACAGCACAAAAAATTTGGTACCAAAACGAACAAGTACCAAATTGGCGCGTATATTTCGGTGTACAGTCTTTCAAATCAGTTATAATGCCTGGCGATTTTTAAAAAATAACTGCGAGACACTTTTTAAAAATTCTTAAGCATAGTGCGGTAACTGAAATATTATCAGTGGTATTTAAATGGCTCACATTGAAAACACCCCTCAAAATATGTAAATCCCCCCTCAAATTTATTTTTTACCCCCTCAAATTTGAATTTCGCACAAAATGTATAAATCCCCCTTCCAATTTCAAATTTACCCCCTCAAATTTGAATTTTTAGTGAAATACTGCAATTTTGCGGAATCCAATTTTATAGTCAAAAAGGACTTGGATCGCTCAGAATTCCACCCTGGAGCGGCCAGAAGCCCCTGAAAATTGGTTTTTTTAGGTTTACTAAAGGGGGGTAAACTTTTTGCGAAAATTCGATTGGGCGGATCAGAATTCCAGTCCGATGGGCTAAACCACTCAAAACCCATGAACCCGAATTCTGAGTGATTAAGCCGATCGGACTGGAATTCTGATCCGCCAATCGAATTTTCGCTAAAAGTTTACCCTCCTTTAGTAAACCCCAAAAAACCAACTTTCAGGGGCTTCTGGCCGCTCCAGGGTGGAATTCTGAGCGATACAAGTCTTTTTTGACTATAAAATTCGTATTCCCGCAAAATTTATTGCAGTATTTTACTAAAAATGCAAATTTGAGGGGTAAATTTGAAATTTGATGGAGGATTTACATATTTTGAGGGGTGTTTTCAATTTGACCCATAAGGGCGGCATTGGGAGGGAAAGAGAATAAAAAAGGTCATTTTCAATATAAAAGGCCACTGTCTTATCATGTTTTTCAACTGGGCCGTGGCAAAAAGGGACTCTGGATCAGTGTTTTCAAAAGTCAAGGTCAAGTTCAAGGTCAAGGTAAAACTTGACTTTAAAACTTCAAGGTCGTTTTTCTCGATTTTTAGTAAGGAAAATGGGCCTGAATTTTTTTTCCTATCCCCTAAAGTCAAGATTTTGCGCTGAACAAAACGTAATTTTCAGAATAACGATATAATTTTTGCACGAGATCATACGAGGTTAAAACGAATCTTCTGTGAGCTTTTTAAGTAGGGTTGTCGATTCGATTAATCGAAATCGATTAATCGCACTCATTAATCGAAAAATTTCGATTATCGATTATCGATTCGATTCGATTAATCGAAAAATTTCGATTATCGATTATCGATTCGATTCGATTAATCGAAAATTTCGATTATCGATTCGATTCCATTATCAATGGAATCTTCTGCGGTCTTATGGTAGCCTTTTATATCACACGGAGAATGTGTACACATGGAAAAGCCAAAGTCTGAAGTAATTGCTGAAAAGAAAAGTCTGAAATAATTTCCAGAAAACACAAGCCTAAAGTAATTTTTGAAAGCCAAAAAAGTCTTAAATAATTTTTTGGAAGCCAAAGTCCGAAATGATATGTAAGACACGAGTGTTTTACATATGTCTAGGCATGTCTAAGACCATTTCATGATTAAAATAGAGGGTTTTCGAAAACTGGCTTGTAATGAGAAAATCCAAAATGCTCTGGTAAATTGAAATCACTCAGATACGAGTTTGCGAGCAATAGATAGCCCTGATTACACCCTCTGTTCTGGTATATTACACATCTAAGTCCTTCTTTAATTTAAGCGAGTACCGCCGATTTTTCGCACAAATTCCAGGTGGTTAAGAGTAGGTGAAAGTGACCTATTTTTAGGAGCTATTTTACCCGTTCCACTCACACCTTTTCACGAAAATTTCGTGCGTCATCGTGCTCAGCGTGAAAAGTTAGGGTTATACACCAGAAAGTTACAGTCGGCCTTTTGCGTGTTAAGAGGATCAAAAAATTTTCGGGTTTTTCGATTCGATTCATTGAAAATTTCGATTATCGATTCGATTAATCGAAAATTTCGATTTTCGATTATCGATTCGATTCGATTAATCGAAAATTTCGATTATCGATTCGATTCAATTAATCGAAAATTTCGATTTTCGATTATCGATTCGATTCGATTAATCGAAAATTTCGATTATCGATTATCGATTCGATTCGATTAATCGAAAATTTCGATTATCGATTATCGATTCGATTCGATTAATCGAAAATTTCGATTATCGATTATCGATTCGATTCGATTAATCGAAAATTTCGATTATCGATTCGATTCAATTAATCGAAAATTTCGATTATCGATTATCGATTCGATTCGATTAATCGAAAATTTCGATTATCGATTCGATTCAATTAATCGAAAATTTCGATTATCGATTATCGATTCGATTCGATTAATCGAAAATTTCGATTATCGATTCGATTCGATTAATCGAAAATTTCGATTATCGATTCGATTCGATTTAATCGAAAATTTCGATTATCGATTCGATTCATTAATCGAAAATTTCGATTATCGATTCGATTCGATTAATCGAAAATTTCGATTATCGATTATCGATTCGATTCGATTAATCGAAAATTTCGATTATCGATTATCGATTCGATTCGATTAATCGAAAATT
>SADC01001234.1:0-11957 GCA_004194705.1 Ditylenchus dipsaci | reverse complement strand
CCGTTCGAAAAATGCCACGTATTCATGCGCGATGAGGGTGCTAATATGCGCAAGGTAGTCCACTTGATTTTTCCGATGTATCACATCTCATGTTTAGGCTTTCGAAACTGAGGCATATTTGCATGCCGATTGCGGGGCACACAAACTCAATCTGGTGGTGAACAAAGCAATCTTCGAGTCAATCGACATTTCGGTGGTTTTCAAGCGGTGCCGTTCTCTCGTTGGACACTTCAAGCATTCTTTTTGGCCCGTGATCGAATTAAGGATGAGCAAAAAACACTCGTCTTCCTCAGCATACTTTGAAGCAGGTGATATTATCAAAATCTGATGTTTCCTATCCATTGAGAGCATAAGTTTTACAGGATGAACCTACTCGTTGGAATTCTTCTTACTACATGTGTAAATCTATCGTTGATCAGCAAAAAGCCGTTGAGATGTACTTGATGCGATGGGAAAAGATGGAGCTTAATCTCAAGCCGATGGAATGGGCGACAATCAAGAAGTTGGTCGAGCTGTTAGATCCGCTGGAGTCTGCGTCGAAGCAAATGTGTCGAGCAGACGAACCGATTTCTATACAATTTCCGATTGCCAGAGAGCGTTGACTAGGGACATCTACGATATCATCGATCCAGAGCTACAGAGAATTCGAGCGAGCATTCTTGGTCTTCTGGGTGAAAAGTTCAATGTAGAGAATGAAAAGTAGGGCTCTTTATCTTATCCAAGAATATTTTAATTGGTAATATAATTCTATATCCTTTAAGGGTTCATGGGCTGGCAATGTTTCTCGATCCGCGTTTCAAAGATAGGATTGCTTCAAGGAAGGTTGAATTTCGTGCCCAAGTCGCAACGTGGATCACTGATGAATGCAGTCAAGAAGTGGAAGCTCATATTGTGGAAGAAATAGGTAGAGAAATCTTTATCTTTGGTCATCTTGCTCATTTGATATACCATATTCACTCGCCAACTTAAGAACTTCACTCGCCATTACCAAAGCGTCAGCAATCTTTCTTTGGTCGCCACAGCAAGTTGTTCGAGGACGATGTCGGTCAAAATTCACCTTCGGTTAACACGGCGATGACAGAAATGCGGGCGTATAATGAATTAAAGTGCATCTGTTCGGAAGAGGACCCCTTACTATTCTGGAAGGTGTCGTCTTTGTTTTTGAAGATGGTTGTAAAATTGTTAATAAAAGATTGTTTAGGATAATGAACTCGTCTAGCCCATGCTTGCCAAGCTTGCTCGTCGCTATCTTTCAGCTCCAGCTACAAGCCAGCCGAGTGAAGAAATATTCTCCGTTGCAAGGGACGTGTACAATTACAGAAGAAGCAACTTGAGTCCAGAGAAAGCTGAGATGTTGATATTTCGGAACAGAGCGCTGCCGAAAATCAACTATTGCTATTGAGATCGATTGATGAATGTTGTTTGTTGTCTGTATAGAAAATTGAATAAACGAAAAATGGTTTGGCGCAGTTTTCTAGTTCTATTTTTTGTATTTCTTACAGTGTTACTAAAATCTCGCTTTTGACGAGATCTCGACCGAGATCTCGGTCAATCGGTCTTAAAAGTCTCGATCTCGATCTCGGCCAAAATTTGAAGGTGAAATCTCGTCTCGAAATCTCGCTCGGTCTCCGTTTTCCGTCTCTACAAAAAACTGAAAGGCAGGGTACATTTACTGTCTGTATCTGGTCTTGCATGGAAATCGTTTGAATTCGAATCAAGACACTATTGAAGGTTGCAGGTTCGAATCCCATTGGCTGCACACTTTATTTTTTTCACATTTTATGTATGAGTTTGGTATCGAAATGATCCTAAGGCTTTTGGAAGTACAACAAGTACATCAGAGTATGAGTGCAGAACTACTTGAGCCAAATTACAGCACCAACAAAAGAGCAGTGTGTTTTCACACATTTTTTAACAAATCCATCCTAAAAATGATTCCAATCAACAAATTGATAATTTTTGGTCTCTGAATCACTGAAAAGAATGAAGTGTGCAGCCAAAGGAATTCAAACTAGCAACCTTCAAATTTGTTTAATTTGAATTAAAACGATTTCCATAGGGGACCAGATACGGACAGTACATGTACCCCTCCTTTAAAAAAAAATTATTGGGTTTTTAGATAATTATCGAGCCTTTTTTAAAAGGGATTTTTTATCAACATTTGCTCATCAGTTTTTTATATTTCATACACTATTTGATAGCTCTTTTCATGCTCTTTCCAACAAGCTATTATTTGTTTTGTTATTAATGAAAATGCAGGGTATAAGTGAATTAATCGAAAATAAAATGAAATAGACAGTTTAGGGGGTACATTGATTTAACTGGTCAAATGGATTAAATGACTTTTTATCTTCAAGAAGAATAAAATGTTTTTTTAAGCCTGATTGTCTTTTTGAGAAAAATAATTGAGATCGACACCCTGTCATATTACCATTTTTATTATTCAACATTTCACGAAATATCTTACCTAATTCCAGGCAAAAAAATTTCAAGTTTTTCAACTTTCATTTTTGTAATTCTGCTGCTAAGGTTTTCGGCAATCTTCAAAATATTTTTTTTTAAATTTCGTTAATTTTTCTTTTTTTGCGTAATTGAGAGACAAAGACTCATTTAGACTCAAAATCTTCAAAATTGACTAAAAAAGCTCTCAGTCATTTTATTTTTTTTGCAAATTCACACTTTCTTGCATGATCTAAATTTATTTTGCATAACTAAAACACAATATAAACTACAAAAATCAGCGTTTTTATTAAATACGTCAATTTATATCCGTGACTTTGAAGATTCTCGAGGGAATAAATTATATCACTAAGTTCACCTCATTAAAAGAAAGATTAAACTGTGTCATGTTTTTTTTTCGTTTTTGTGTTTGCCCGACTGTATACCTTGATGGTATACATGGTTTGTCTAGTTATTATTGACCAATCGGTAATTGCCCCTATCCCCTATATTGGGTACCGACTTTTAAACTTGGAACCTCTTTTCCAAAAAAAATTCCTAGCTCCAAAAGTTTCGAAAACTATCTATTTTCATTTTGAAGTCACTTTCAGCAAAATAAAATTTTTTGGTACGAAAATTCCAAAAAAATCTGCCTTGGTCCCCCAAGCAGATTTTTTTTTGAAATTTCTTAGACCAAGAAAAAATTTTTTTTCTCGAAATTTTCGTACCGATTTTTTTTGCTGTTAATAATTTACCGATTTTTTTGCTGTTAATAATTTACCGATTTTTTTGCTGTTAATAATTTAAAAGTGAAAATGAATGGTATTTGAGACTTTTGGAGAAAACAAAAATTTAAAAAAACCAACACGGGGACCAAAGTCGAAACTCGACGCCCAATGCATCACAGGGCCAGATAACTGGTTAAATGGTAGAAAACAATAGTTATGTTATATAGTTATGATGAAAATGACTTACCATGAGCTATATGCCCAACTAAATTTAGTAGTTGATTATGGTCACAATAGTTGGCACCCATAAACGAGAAAATGCCACCCAGAAATGTGAACACAAATCCTACCACATTGTCCTATAATAAATAGATTGTAGCACTTTGAAACAGGGTCAACTGGTTCCAATATTTATACGTTTTGGTTAATTTCAGAACTTTAAATTTTGGCTCGACAAAACATGAATTTTAAAAACTTTTGTATTTGACATCAATATCAAAAAATCACGAAATCGCTTCAAATTGTTATAAAAATTGATGTGCCTTTTTGCTGTAGCTCTTGAATTTTTAAGGCATTTTTGGAGAAATTTCAAGCGCTACTAGCGAATGACCCACCACGGTAGGCTCTAGTTAGAGCACACTGTCTCTACCTTATCTTGGAATTTTGAAAAGTTGACATTCTTTTATTTCCATAGAATACTTGTTTTTTTTCCATAGAATATTTGACGCTACTTGCATATACACCCCCCTTCCCAAATCAACTTTTTTTAAAAGTATTTTAAAAAACCTAATATCGACTCAAAATTGCCTCAGGAGTTCAAAAACGACATTATTTTTGAGTTCTCGTCAATAAAAAAAATTGAGTTTTGGACACTTTAAATGTTTTTTTCCGTTTTGTGTTTTGCTTTTTACCTGTTTTCTAATGTTTTGGTCACTGGAGCTAGGCAAAAGAAGTCTCTAAACGCTTTTTCAAAAAAGTGAATGAGTGATGCGTAAGTGGCGCCCTTCGGGGGCGCAGGGGGCTTGGTTGCTTGAAGTTGAGATGCGCACACCCACATACCTTAGACACTCAAAAGTGACTCTGGATGCATAAATAAAAAAAAAAGAGTTATTTATGCGCTAGGCCCATTCCACAAAACTATGTTCAACATTTTTTTAAAAACTAAATTGGCCCATTTTTGGTCCATTTGCACCAGGGCTGCGTTCCGTTCCGAATTCCGTTCCGAAAACGCCATATTCCGACGTTTTTTCGTTCCGAAATTTTTTTAAATAGGATTCCGTTCCGAATTCCGTTCCGATTTTTTTTGCAATTTTGTTCCGATTTCTTTTTTTTACTGTACCGACTTTCATTAATTAACCGTGAATTGCCGTTTTACCTTTTTAGAAATGGCTAATACTGACAAATCTGGTTGGTGGGAGTTCTTCACTCGGAAACTCGGGTCAATAGCTATTTGCAACAAGTGCAGTCGTGAAATCGATCAAGGGCCTGGCAAAAGCACAACACCTCTGCGATCTCATCTGAAGCAATTCCATGCCGAGCTGCTCAAAGAAAGGAATTTAGCTGTCGAAAAGAAGGCCGAGAAGAGAAAGCAATCTCTGGTGGAATAAAATGCCAAACAACAAAAGCTCTGCTTGATCAATCCAGCTGCGTCATCTGAGGCTAAGAATAAGTCAGTGCTCACTATCAACGAAGCATTTTGTGAGTCCTTAAATATTTTAGTTTTCTTTTTGTTGCAATACCAACATTTTTTAAGCGCAATGGCAGAAGGGCGGATCTAAAGCAACAAAATGGGATGAATTGTTTATGGAGATGATCTGCGTAGACGCCTCACCTCTCTCAACTGTGGCGAAGGCAGGGTTTCAGCGTGTGATCAATTACTTGGCTCCCAACTACAATATAAAGTCAGCCTTTAACTCCAAAAATGCAAATGTAAAATTGTTTGTATGATTTTAGGTCTCGCTCTTTCTACACAAGGAACAAATTGCCTCTGCTCTATGAAATAATGATCATCCAAGTCAAATGCAAGATGAACGCTGCGAAATACCTCTCTTTCACGACTGATGGTTGGAGTTCAAAATCTTGCACACATTCTCTTTTTTCTTTGACAGCACATTGGATTAACACATTTTTGTGTTAGAATTACTATATGGTTATTTTCGTCCGTCGGCGTGCGTCAAAAAAATGTTTTGGTTAAAATTTAACCATCGTTTAAGTGTTCCGAAAAATTTTTCCGTTCCGTTCCGAATTCCGTTCCGAAAATTTTCGAAATCTCATTCCGTTCCGGATTCCGTTCCGAAATTTTTAAAGAATGGATTCCGTTCCGAATTCCGTTCCGAAATTATTTAAAATCTGATTCCGTTCCGAATTCCGTTCCGAATGATTTTTTTGTTCTGGCGCACCCTTGATTTGCACCCTAAGAAGGCCTTGTATATGCAAGTAGCGCCTTTTCATAGATTTTGAGTATCCATAAAATGCCCATTTTTGTCCACAGATTTCTCGTTGGATCAAATTTAAATGCACCGCCTAATGTGTGAAATTGGCCACCTTTTTTATTTTTTCGACCGCCTTTTTTGAGTTTCCAATAAAAATATTGAAATCGGTCGTCTTCTTTTTAATTGGCCGCCTTTTCCTTGTTAATTCATGTTTTTAAAATTTTAGCTTTAATTTGATGGTAATTTTGGTTTTAATGATAGCAAAAATGAAAGCCCAGAATCTTGGCTACGTATTTGTATAAAACAATCGTGAACTTATAAAAAAAAAGTTAGAAAATGTAATGGAATACCCTTAGAGAGCTATTCCGGCCTCCACCTGCTAAATGGTTTTTGTGTAATTTGAACGTTTTTTGAATTTCAGATTATATGAGTTGGCAATTGTTCTTTCTACAAAAGCAAAGATGAAAGACAAGAAATTTGGCTATTCACTAATTTGAAAAAAGTGTCAATTTGTAAGATAAATTTGTAAGATAAATAAAAGCAAAAATTTTACTCCGCTCTTGATGAACTCCCAAAAATGTAACTTTCAGCGACTTTCGGCCACTCCAGAGTGAGATTCCGAGCGATAAAGTCATTTTTTGACCATAAAATTTGAATCACCTTGAAAATCTTCGGGCAAAAAATAAAAATCTATGGACAAAAACGAGAAATCTATGGATAAAACGAGTATTCTATGGACATTTCAAATCTTTCGGAAAAAAATATTCTATGGTCTATTTTATATCTAGAGTATTTCATGGAAAAAAGAAATACCACCATTTTGAAATGTAGAATGTGCCTGCGACACACACATTTCGTCAATAAAATACCGAATGACTTTTTTGTTTGCGCTTAGAAAATTTAGAAAAACAATTTTTTAGAAAATGTTTTTAGAAAATAAATTTGTCAATTTGTTCAAAACATAGAACCGTTCACTAGTCGAACCCAACGTTGCTGGACGAAAAAAAATTCCGCGAAAAAGTTGAAGCGTGTAAATGAACACGTTTTGAGACTATTTCAAAAAAAAAATCACACGGCATCTTTCTTTCCAGCCAAGCAAATGCGTATAGAGCAGAAAAATGCTTACCCACAGGCCTATCATAAACATAATCTTATAGCAAGCATGTTGGAACAGAGCTGGCCGACTAATCACAATTAGAGAAGGTATGTACATGCATAAATACAGCAAGTATTGGCCCACATATATAGTGCCAATCAAATAGTTTTTTTTGGCCAGGTATAGTGTTGCCGCCAGTGCAATACACACCATAATAACTGGGATAGTTCCAGTCGAAAAAGTTAGCCGAGAAATTTTTTCGACTGGAGGGATAGAAGCAGGATCAGTGTGGAGTAAATACCCATGTCAAAATTGAAAATATGTTATTTTTAAACACGCTTTATTTGCTTATAAATAAAAACATTTCAGAGCTACTTGTTCGTTGCAAAATTTATGTGAAATTTTGTTAATTGGGCAGGGATTTGGTGGGTGTAGTTTGGAAACAGAAAAACTTTATGGAATGCTATAACGCGTAGTATATTTTTTTCATGAAATTATGTGCAGCAGTCAAAAAGCAGTTTGTTAGAAAAGTTTTAATTTTTTAGAAATTTTTCAGAAATTTCAGCCAATGGACTTATCAATTAATGCAAATTGACACAAAAAGGTGTGGGGTTACCATACTTGCACGGGCGCCGGCGCCGGTGTGCGCCCGGAAAATTTTAAAAAAATTGGGGGGCGGCGCCGGTTTCGAAATTTGCGTAGTCGGGTGCCGGCGCCCGGCGCCGATTTTTCACAAAGACGTCGCCGGCGCCGATTTCCGGCGCCAGGCGCCGTTTTTACAAAGACCGGCGCCCTGGTCGGCGCCCGGCGCCGATTTTTTCGGCCGTGCAAGTATGGGCGTTACTTCATCTTACACGGGAGAGACGCTGACTGTGACCGTCGTTTTTTCGATGAATTTTTTATGCGCGTATTCTTGTATAGCGTGCCTGAATACCATGTAATTTCGGCTCCCCAACTCTGAAAGTCCACAAAATTTTCATGAATAACACATGGTCAATGGGTCAGCCATAAAAAACCATGATATTAGTATCGAGGTGTTTTTAGAAATTAAAGTGATCCATGTACCAGGTTTAGTATACCTTCAGAGCTGGGGAGCCGAATTTCTCAGGAGCTTGGGCACGCTCTACAAGCATACACAGGAAAAAAATTTCATCGAAGCTTCCCCGGTCACAGTCAGGTCCCTCCATTGTCAGAACGATAGTTGGACATTTGATTTTAATCGAGAACTTTTCAATGTAAGAAAAAGCTAAAGCCCGACTAGCCCCATCCTAGGTACGCCAATGCACATGCAGTTACCAAAAATTCTATAATAGTAGATATTCTCAAAAGTGACAAATCATACTTGTAAGCCAAATTTCAAAGTTAATATTTCTTGGAATGGCGCTTCACAGAGCACTTTTTACTAAAGTTGGTGAAAAAAACCATCGCCATTGATGAAAATGGCAATTTCGAGTTTTGAAATTCGCGAGGGACAGATCTTTTATTGCAAAAATAAATTTCAAATTATTTGTTGTTTATGATTACAATTCTTTCACAATAAGAACCATCTACAAGTCGAACCCGACGTTGCTTGACAATGCCAGATCGGACGTCTTAGCCGACTCCCATTGAGCCATAAAAACTAAGGTATTAAATTTAAAGTTGTTAGTACCAGTAAAGTAGTAGACTAATCATACAAACTTTGAGTTCTTGTAGATATATACAAAAACAATAAATCACAGACTTTCTTATCCTTTTGTACTTCAAGAATCATTTTGGAGTAGGTCCTAATCCTAAGCACAAGGAGAATATTTTTTAAATTGTGTGCATTTAAAAAAAGGTCGGTTAGATGATCCATAAATACCAAATTCTAGACCAAATCAATCTAGAATCATTCTTAATATTAAAAAACAATTTTTCTAATTTTCACGGTTCCGTAAAACATGAAAGTGAATTCAGATACGCTTAAAAGTTTATTAATACTTGTTTCCAAGAAAAAAATGCGCTTTTTTAAAATCGCTTTCTTTGCTAAATCCATACTTTAGAAATCGGTTTCGCATCGAAAAATTTGAGGTAAAATACAGTTCGAGAGTGCTTTTTACAACATACTGTATTTCCTCTAATAGCTGCCCATGACCTATTAACGGCCCATGCTCTAATAAGTGCCCACCTTAGAGGCAGGTTTAAATATAAGTGCCCATGTTCTAATAAGTGCCCACCCTAAAATCTCATTTGGAAGCAAAAGATATAGAATTTCCGTATTTCCTCTCATTGATGTTTGGTGTATTATTTTATTTACAGCATCGAGATTGATTTTAAGAATGATATTAACCCGGAGTTCCATATTGTTTAAATGTTTGTTCACCTTATGTTGTTATGAAACTTTGAATAAAATTTGTTGGGAAGAAGTGGAAAAATAAGAGCCCATGCTCTAATAAGTGCCCACCCTAGAGGGAGATTGAAAAATAAGAGCCCTGGGCAGCTATTAGAGGAAATACGGTAAGTTACAAGTAGTGTTTTCAAATGGCTGTATATCGAAATATACGCGCCAATTTGGTACTTGGTCGTTTTGGTACGAAATTTTTTAGTGAGAAATGTTTCGGTAAAAGATTTTTAGTAAGAAATTTTTTGGTGACAGCACAAAAAACGGTATTTTGGTTAGAGATTTTTTAATATGCAGTTATTTCGGTAAGTAATTTTTGATAACAGCACAAAAAATTTGGTACCAAAACGAACAAGTACCAAATTGGCGCGTATATTTCGGTGTACAGTCTTTCAAATCAGTTATAATGCCTGGCGATTTTTAAAAAATAACTGCGAGACACTTTTTAAAAATTCTTAAGCATAGTGCGGTAACTGAAATATTATCAGTGGTATTTAAATGGCTCACATTGAAAACACCCCTCAAAATATGTAAATCCCCCTCAAATTTATTTTTTACCCCCTCAAATTTGAATTTCGCACAAAATGTATAAATCCCCCTTCCAATTTCAAATTTACCCCCTCAAATTTGAATTTTTAGTGAAATACTGCAATTTTGCGGAATCCAAATTTTATAGTCAAAAAGGACTTGGATCGCTCAGAATTCCACCCTGGAGCGGCCAGAAGCCCCTGAAAATTGTTTTTTTAGGTTTACTAAAGGGGGGTAAACTTTTTGCGAAAATTCGATTGGCGGATCAGAATTCCAGTCCGATGGGCTAAACCACTCAAAACCCATGAACCCGAATTCTGAGTGATTAAGCCGATCGGACTGGAATTCTGATCCGCCCAATCGAATTTTCGCTAAAAGTTTACCCTCCTTTAGTAAACCCCAAAAAACCAACTTTCAGGGGCTTCTGGCCGCTCCAGGGTGGAATTCTGAGCGATACAAGTCTTTTTTGACTATAAAATTCGTATTCCCGCAAAATTTATTGCAGTATTTTACTAAAAATGCAAATTTGAGGGGGTAAATTTGAAATTTGATGGAGGATTTACATATTTTGAGGGGTGTTTTCAATTTGACCCATAAAGGCGGCATTGGGAGGGAAGAGAATAAAAAAGGTCATTTTCAATATAAAAGGCCACTGTCTTATCATGTTTTTCAACTGGGCCGTGGCAAAAAGGGACTCTGGATCAGTGTTTTCAAAAGTCAAGGTCAAGTTCAAGGTCAAGGTAAAACTTGACTTTAAAACTTCAAGGTCGTTTTTTCTCGATTTTTAGTAAGGAAAATGGGCCTGAATTTTTTTTCCTATCCCCTAAAGTCAAGATTTTGCGCTGAACAAAACGTAATTTTCAGAATAACGATATAATTTTTGCACGAGATCATACGAGGTTAAAACGAATCTTCTGTGAGCTTTTTAAGTAGGGTTGTCGATTCGATTAATCGAAATCGATTAATCGCACTCATTAATCGAAAAATTTCGATTATCGATTATCGATTCGATTCGATTAATCGAAAAATTTCGATTATCGATTATCGATTCGATTCGATTAATCGAAAATTTCGATTATCGATTCGATTCCATTATCAATGGAATCTTCTGCGGTCTTATGGTAGCCTTTTATATCACACGGAGAATGTGTACACATGGAAAAGCCAAAGTCTGAAGTAATTGCTGAAAAGAAAAGTCTGAAATAATTTCCAGAAAACACAAGCCTAAAGTAATTTTTGAAAGCCAAAAAAGTCTTAATAATTTTTTGGAAGCCAAAGTCCGAAATGATATGTAAGACACGAGTGTTTTACATATGTCTAGGCATGTCTAGACCATTTCATGATTAAAATAGAGGGTTTTCGAAAACTGGCTTGTAATGAGAAAATCCAAAATGCTCTGGTAAATTGAAATCACTCAGATACAAGTTTGCGAGCAATAGATAGCCCTGATTACACCCTCTGTTCTGGTATATTACACATCTAAGTCCTTCTTTAATTTAAGCGAGTACCGCCGATTTTTCGCACAAATTCCAGGTGGTTAAGAGTAGGTGAAAGTGACCTATTTTTAGGAGCTATTTTACCCGTTCCACTCACACCTTTTCACGAAAATTTCGTGCGTCATCGTGCTCAGCGTGAAAAGTTAGGGTTATACACCAGAAAGTTACAGTCGGCCTTTTGCGTGTTAAGAGGATCAAAAAATTTTCGGGTTTTTCGATTCGATTCATTGAAAATTTCGATTATCGATTCGATTAATCGAAAATTTCGATTTTCGATTATCGATTCGATTCGATTAATCGAAAATCGATTATCGATTCGATTCAATTAATCGAAAATTTCGATTTTCGATTATCGATTCGATTCGATTAATCGAAAATTTCGATTATCGATTATCGATTCGATTCGATTAATCGAAAATTTCGATTATCGATTATCGATTCGATTCGATTAATCGAAAATTTCGATTATCGATTATCGATTCGATTCGATTAATCGAAAATTTCGATTATCGATTCGATTCAATTAATCGAAAATTTCGATTATCGATTATCGATTCGATTCGATTAATCGAAAATTTCGATTATCGATTCGATTCAATTAATCGAAAATTTCGATTATCGATTATCGATTCGATTCGATTAATCGAAAATTTCGATTATCGATTCGATTCGATTAATCGAAAAATTTCGATTATCGATTCGATTCGATTAATCGAAAATTTCGATTATCGATTCGATTCAATTAATCGAAAATTTCGATTATCGATTCGATTCGATTAATCGAAAATTTCGATTATCGATTATCGATTCGATTCGATTATCGAAAATTTCGATTATCGATTATCGATTCGATTCGATTAATCGAAAATTTCGATT
>SADC01001233.1:0-12563 GCA_004194705.1 Ditylenchus dipsaci | reverse complement strand
TGGCGCTACCATGTCAGCGAAAAATTAATTGCGAAATAATAGAATTGCGATAAGGCTGAATTGCGCAAAAAATACATTGCGCAAAAATTAGAATTCGTAAAAAATTGATTTATTTTGAAATTATTTCGCAAAAATAGGGTTTTCGAAAAAAAAGGTTTGACAATATTTGTTTGCTAAATAATGGTTTGTTCAGAGTTTTCTACTTTAAGCACTTTTAGCTTTTTCCTGAATTTTCGGGTGGTCCACTTGGATGTCCCCATCCTACCCCAATTCCTGGGTAGGTACCTCCTTGTCAGGAGGGCGTCCACCTGGTGACCTAAAAAATGGAAGTAAAAAAATTAAGTTTACACTTAGTGGGACTAGAACCAGTAACCTCGGTGACGGCGACCCTCCCCAGCAACCCCTCCCCCAATTTAGACCAGGTGGTCGACCACTTGGATCAAAATTTTTTTACGTTTTCGGGTTCCAAAACAATTTTTCTGCACTAATTCGAGCATGCTGATATGGTTTGACAGTGCTAAAATCACGTTTCATCGAGAAATTTTTGAGTTATCGCTAACGATTGATTTGATGAATCAATCGTTAGCGATAACTCAAAAATTTCTCGATGAAACGTGATTTTAGCACTGTCAAACCATATTCAGCATGCTCGAATTAGTGCAGAAAAATTGTTTTGGAACCCGAAAACGTAAAAAAAATTTTTGATCCAAGTGGTCGACCACTTGGTTTTCCGGTGGTCCACTTGGATATCCATGTAAATCGCCACTACAATTTTTGAGGTTACAGGCTCGAATCCTGGTGGTAACAGACATTATTTTTCTTTAATAACAATTATAAACTATTCTGTAAAAGACCAGTAAGCCTCAAAGTGGGTAGGGTAACCAGCTGGTACCTCCTCTAGACCATTAAAACCAAGTGGTCGTCCACTTGGATCAAATTTTTTTTACATTTTTCATGTTCCAAAACCTATTTTCTGGACTAATTCGGGCATCCTGAAGATGGTTTGATAATAGTAAAATAAGGTTTTCTCGGATATTTTCTGAGTATTGGGGAATAATTGATTTTACTAAAACTCGATTTTACCAGAACTCAAAAAATACTTTACAAAACGGCATTTCACCACATCAAACCATCATCAGCATGTCGAATTAGTTCAGAAACAGGTTTTGGAGCATGAAAAACGTAAAAAAAATTCCACCTGGATATCCACTTGAACCACGGGTACCTACCCTAGGTTTTGGAGTTTCTCACCAGGACTGCTATAGGGCTCGATGATTTTCCATTTCGCAGACTAAAACTAAGAGATTAACTACGGTTATACTTACACAAAAGGCGCAAGGAATGTGCCGTGAACAAGTATCAAAATAATGAGCAAATCCAATGATTAGCAACCAAACTATCGCAAACTTATATTTTGCGAAATAATTTCAAAATAAATTCAATTTTTTACGAATTCTAATTTTTGCGCAATTGTATTTTTGCGCAATTCAGCCTTATCGCAATTCTATTATTTCGCAATTATTTTTTCGCTGACATGGTAGCGCCGCCAACCCTTACATACACTGGCCTACACTCGCCTAACCACAAAGGTGTCTGAGTTCATCCAAACCTATGATGGCCTATCCGGCAGCTAAGCAAAAAAACATGATGATATGACAAATGATACGATTGGAATGGAGGCTCGCAAGCACATTTTTTTCTCAAAATGTTGTGAAAATTGAATATTGGCGACCTTTCGGCCGGGGACCTTTCGGCGGCGACCTTTTGGGGTGGACCCACAGGGGTTGATATCTCAAAATTTTGAAATTACAGTCAAATCTCGATTTAAGGACAGCCTGGAGACCGGCCAAACTGCTGTCCTTAAATCGAGGTTCAGTTATACTAAAAAGTAAGAAACCAAAACAAAAAAAAAACCCCCAAACAGATGTCCTTAAGGGGTATGCCCGTGCGTTAAGGCGCGAACTAGCAGTTTTTTTCGAACTTTTTCGAATCCTCCCATTTTTCACTCTTAATGCGTCAAATCTGATATAGATGACCTTATACTGCTTTTAAAGTCATTTTACGGTGAAATTGCTCAAAAGCAATATAGGACAGGCCTGTGCACGGGCCAAAGCGGGCCCCTTCTGTCTGACTTTTTTCAAAAGTTTAAAAAAAATTTATACCATCTGATAGCTAAGATTTCATGCTACAAAATGGTATTTCCGGGCCGGAGTTTAAAAAAATTTCAAGAAGCAATATGGCAGGTTTTAAAATGGTTAATTTTTTTGAGTAGGATATTAATTTTAAGAAAACCCATCGTCAAAAATATACTTCGAGAATGACGTTTTTGTCCTCTACTAGCGCCGAAATTTCGAATGAACACAAAGAAATTATTTTAGAGAAATAAACAAAATTTATGTCGTCATTAGGGTTGTCGAGTACTCGAAATTTTCGAGTACTCGACTCGATACTCTAAACTCGAAAATTTTCGAATAATACTCGAAATTACTCGATGTTGAGTAGATTTTTGTCAAAATTTGGTTTAAAATTTGGTGAGTAGACGTTGGCTACAAATGTAACATTTTTGGCGTTCTGCCCTATGTTCTGTTTAAGCCACTTAGGCTTATCTTTTCAGCCATTTTGTAGTTCGTAAGACATTTTTTTGGTCCTAAGCCTAAACCTAAGCCTAAGCCTAAGGCTAAGGCCTAAGCCTAAGCCTAAGTAGGCCTAAGTGGCTAAAACAGAACATAGGGCAGAACGCCAAAAATGTTACATTTGTAGCCAAACGTCTATACCCCTAAAATTTATCATTTGAAGTTGGTAAAGCATAATGAAGCCACAAAAAAGAAAAAATTTGGTCCTCGAGCACATTTTTGATTACTAAATTCTATACTCAAACTCAAAAATTTTCGAGTACTTGACTCGATGCTCGAAAACTCGAAAAATTCCGAATATTACTCGAAATTACTCGATTTCGAGTACTCGACTCGACAACCCTAGTCGTCATAAAAATTTAACGATGAGTTTAAACAGATCTCCAACCACTTTAGTCACTTACTGGATTTATTGTAAGGCTCAAATCAAAAACATCCGTCAAAATGATTAGATCTCCCTTCAAAATCATTAAAACTCCTGTCAGATTTTTAAAAACTTCTCGCTGTGGGTGTTTTAGTTTTTTCGCACCAGCAAATCTGCGATTCTTGTTTCTAATGAGCTATCAACTAGCTGAATACAATTTTAAAATAAGTGTGAGAGTAATTGATTTTGAATAAAAGTTGTGTTTTTATATAACCCAAACATTCACCTACATTTTTTAACCAAATTGGGCTAGTTGATAGCTAACTAAAAACTAGAATCGAAGGGGTTCATGCTGGTGCGAAAAAATCTAAAACTAAAAAGTAAATACCCAAAAAGTAAAATATAAAATATTTGAAAATTTGACGTGAGATTCAATGATTTTGACAGTTGTTTTCACCTACAGCCTTATCCTAATAGACGGTTCCCTGCGTGTTTCAAGATCGTGTTTTTGAAATTGTGTTTCGACCCACTTTTTGAAGACTTTTCTCAGGAAAGTTACCACTCACTGACTTCGTAGTCAGTGAGATCAACTATAAAACACAATTTTGAATTAAAGGGGAACCGTCTACCGTCGACTCTCAGTATAACGCCTTCGTTCCTGTATAAGGTTTAGTCCGAAATATCGCAATAATTTAAGTTTTGCTAGTCCATTCTGAAAATGGCCCCAAGAATTAGTTGCTTTTTTGCCTTGGTCTCCCACGTTGTTTTTTCAAGACTTTTTAGGCTTAGGCAAAGGTAGGCTAGCGTGTGTTAGGACAGACTCGAGCATACCTCAGACTCACTTTCAAGTCCAACCTAAAATACGCTGGCCTATTTTCGCCTAAGCCTAAAAAATCGCAATAAAAACAACAGGGTGACCAAGGCAAAAAAAGTGCCCAATACTTAAATAGGGCCACAGTTTTGCCGAAAAGATCCACACCTCTCAATATAATGCGACCTTATTCTCAAAAAAGTTCACGTTATATCGAGAGGCGTGAGCCTTTTGTCAAAACTGTTGTCTTTTCCAGAACCGGCTGGTAAAATCTGAATCGTTGAGATATTTCGGACTAGACCATTGACGGGAACGAACTTGAGAGGATCGCGCTATATCAAGAGTCGACTGTATTAGTAAAAATAGGATATTGTTTGTATTATTATTTTAAGGCTATAGGTGATTTGCGCCCTCAAAATGCTGAATTACGCCCTCAAATTAATTATTTACGCCTTCAAATTTTACATTGCCTTTTTCAACCATTTTTTGTTATAACTTTTTAAAATTTTTTGTACTGGCATTTAGCTCTGAATCTTGGCTTTCTAATGGACAATATTTTTTTTTGGCGCAAAAAACACTTTTTTTGGCGCAAATCCACTTTTTTTTGGCGCAAATTTTTGTTTTGCGTAATTAGATTGAAAATTTTCAACTTTTTCAAAAAGTTTTAACATCATCATGTAGCCCTGCTCTTCTAGTTTCAGATTAGGTATCATTTATTGCATCATCTTTAAAAAATGTAATACAAAAAGGTAAAAGTATGAGCAAATTGTTGCTCTGATTCGGTTAATACTTTTACCTTTTTGTATCACATTTTCAGAGATGATGCAATAGATAATACATCATCTGAAACTAGAAGAGCAGGACTACACGATGATGTTAAAACTTTCGAAAAAATTGAAAATTTTCAGTCTAATTACGCAAAACAAAAATTTGCGCCAAAAAAAAGTGGATTTGCGCCAAAAAAGTGTTTTTGCGCCACAAAAAAGTATTGTCCCTTTCTAATGAGCTATCAAACTTGCCTGAATAATTTAAAAAAGGATAATATTTAAAATTGGCCGTAAAATACTGAAAAATGGCCGTAAAATATTTAATTTTGGCCGTAAACTCGAGCTGGCCGTAAAATACTGAATTTTGGCCGTAAACTTTTGAATTTTGGCCGTAAACTTTTGAATTTTGGCCGTAAACTCAAATTTGGCCATAAAATACTGAATTTTGGTTATAAAGTTTCAGCCTTTAGCCATAAACTCGCGTTGACTCTGGGCAATTGGTCCAGAAATTTTTTTATCATCTCCAAATGCTGAACTAACTATACTTCTTAACCCAAAATCTCGTGCTGAAATATTTTTTTAGTTGGTACTAAAATTTTGTTTTGGCTACCAAAAAACCCAATATCCAATCAGTACCTGGATAGTTACCCATTCCGACGTGGTCAACACTAAATTTTAGAGAATGTTTTGAATTATGGCCACAAAATACTGAATTTCGGCCAAAGATTTAACCAGTCTGTATTTGATTTATCCATTCATATACTCATTATATCACTGAACAAAAAACAGATATACAACTGACCCTTTACACATATATCTACATTTTACTCACGTGTCCAATGTTTTTACCCGAACATTCTGTTGCTCATGAACTACATTTCAATCTTTCTTCTCTTATCGCACCAATTTATATTCACACCTTCTAATCGGCCACATTTATTTTTTTGGACAATAACAACAACAAGTAAGCAATTTTAAACAACAGGCGAATAATTAAACATTCACACTTGTGATGGTCTTCCTCTTTTTCTTTTTCTTCCTAACACATCAGCAACAGCATGTCTTGGGAATTGAACAAGGCCCTGTTTTTTCATAACCACCAGCGCGTGTTTGCATGGACCTTTCTTCGCTCCCTCATAGCAAGTGCAAGTGTAGAAGCGCGACCAGATCGGAGAAGGACGGACGACGTAGAACAGCGACTTCAACGCCTGAAATCAACTGTATAGCTTAAAAATTGAAGACCAATAGATGTAAATATTACCAAATATTGTTCCCACGTCAAGAGGTTGAGTCCTCTGCAAAAAAGATCGTAGTTCTGCACAATGTCCTCAGTAGTCACCTTCTTTGAGGGCATTACGTAGAGCGCTCTGCTTCCATAGAGTCTTCGGCCTTCACTCTCCAACATATGAGCTTCACAATAAAGTGGCTGCGGAATAAATGGGACGGAAGCAGCGATCTTAATACACAAAGGTGGAACTTGTATGAAAAACAAATAAGAAATTACTTGATGATCCGGACATTTGCTGCAGTTTTCAATTAATCTCTCGGCCGATCGAAGAAAAGGACGAAGCAGAAGAAGTTTTCGGAGCGTCTCACAGTCCTTAATCACTCTGTTCCAAGATTCAAGACCATTGTTCGTAGATGAATAAGCAGAAAAGCCCTCATACCAACCATTAAGAGCAGACTCAATCCACTGAGTGCGGAAATAGGCGACAAAATCTGATATGACTGCTTCTCGTTCCGCATACTTCACTGTCCAATACTCCATCACTGAACTTGCTGCTGTTAATCAAATAAGTTTTACACAAATTAAGTTGCGTTTTGGTTAAAAATACCTTGTGTGAATTCTGCCTCACAACTTGCCAACTGTAGTTTTCCTACGTCTCGGTATATTTCATGTTTGGTTTCTTTCGAAAAGCCCATTTGCTTCATCATCTTACGCAGATTCTGCATCACGTGAAAAAAGCACATAGCTCTGCTGGTAGCCGTCCAAACAGATCTTGCAGCTAAACAGCGTTTGTAATTTGATGACAAAGCTTATTTGAACACAATCTACCTGCTGTAATTGATTGGTCCCGTCAGCCATCACCACCGCCGGAATGTAACCCCCCATCTGTATGGACCGCAGAAAGACTTCATAGCACCATGTATTCTCATTGGACGCCAGAGCAACGTGAGTCAGAAAGAAGCGCTTGTTTGCGTCAGAGAATCCACCTACCTGAAATAATCATATGAATTCAAGTACAACAAACGAATTTTTACCATCACAGGATATCCATTCCAATTGAGCTTATACGTTGAATCTACGTTGAGCACACCGGAGCTGTGTTGAAACCTCTTTAGTTTGACGGTGGTCCATACAAGGCAAAATTCGATGACGTTTGATGGCAATGTTCTCGATTCAAAGCTAGCGACATACACCTCATCTTCAGATTCTGGCACAAATTCCTTTGCGGCAGCGTAATCCCTGAGGTTCTCAATTGTGACCGGTACAGTGTCCTCTCTCTTTTGATAGCTCATAAAGTTTTGTATTTGCAAAAGCTTCGGTGCAACACGGAAGGAGTCACTTGCCTGAATAATACTGACAAATCAACGATTTGACCAAGAAAAGAACTAACCACCATCTCCTGCAGAATCAGCTTCGCCGTCTTTCCTTCCTTGGACTTCTCGCGGATTGCTTGCTTTGCCTTTGGTGAAAGGATTCCTTCTGCAGTAGATTCGTGACTTGAGTGTGCTCCGGATGTTTCGACAAAGACTTCGAGAGTATTACTTGGTCTTCTGATTCTTAGCTTAGCTGGACAGCCACATCCCTTTTTTCGTGACACGGCGCATTCATAGTTTTCGGTGGCGTGCTTGTTGCTGAAGGCTTTTTGCTTCCTTAACCAAATATAGAACTTAGACAAGTAAATTGAAAGGAATCTTACAGATGCCAATGACTCGTTGTCCAAACGCTAGCTGCACTTTCTTTCCATTGTCTGAGATCACTTCTGCACTATCACCATCGAATTTAATTACTTGAACGTAGACGAGACACGGCTTGTCCTTTCTATTACCGGATATTTCACGGAGCTCCATTTCTGAAAAAAAACAATCATACAAAAAGAAGATCAAACAGGCAACACAACAAACACTATAAGTTTCAATGGGCGAAATTCATGGCCAAATTTGAGTTTACGGCCAAAATTCAAAAGTTTACGGCCAAAATTCAAAAGTTTACGGCCAAAATTCAGTATTTTACGGCCAGCTCGAGTTTACGGCCAAAATTAAATATTTTACGGCCATTTTTCATAATTTTACGGCCAAAATTAAATACCACCCATTTAAAAAATAACAAGATTTAGAGGTTTCAAATTATTTTTTAAAAATTTGACAGTTTTTTTGAAACAACTAAATCTTGTCATTTTTCAAATCATTCAGGCAGGTTTGATAGCTCATTTGAAAGCCAAGATTGAGAGCTACATGCTGGTACAAATATTTTGAACAAATTTCAACAAAAAGGGGATGAAAACGGCAATAAAAAATTTGAGAGCGTAAATAATTAACTTAATTGAGGGCGTAATTCAGCATTTTGAGGGCGCAAATCGACTTTAGCCTTACAGTCGAGTCTCGATTTAACGTACCCTCTGGGGCCAGCCCTAGGGGTACGTTAAATCGAGGGGTACGTTATATCGGGGTAAATTTGACGGAGTTTATTATTGGAGGGACCGGCCCTAGGGTACGTTAAATCGAAGGGTACGTTAAATTGGGGGTACGTTAAATCGAGACTCGACTGTATATTAATAATTGGGCATAACGGAATTCGCAGCTAATTCTCGTGATTTTGCAGCAAATCCTCGTAATTTTGCAGCTAATTTCGTTTGCAGCTAATTCTGAGCAATCCAAGTCATTTTATGAAACATTTGCTGCGAAATTATGAGAATTTGCTGCAAAACTACGAGATTTCGCTGCAAACAAAATTAGCTGCAAAATTCCGTTTAACCCTTAATGATTTCCAGCCTCAATCCATGCGATCCAGTGCAGAAACAGTATTCCAAGTGTTCTCTATCTCAACCGCTCTGAATTGGATGCTCTAGCCCCTATCAGCAGTCAATTGAATCATTTTGTCAAAAATAATTTTCCTACTTTTCCGTTCAACTATATTGATGCACTATTGATTGAAAATGATAATGGAGCTGAGTTAACCGCTCGCAAATATTGCGACCGATCTTGGACATTATTAAATTCATATTCGTTCGAAGAGCTGCAAGCTTTTGCGAATTCTAAGAAGTGGACGGCTAGGTTAGTTTTTATATATATAAGAACTCAATCATTCGCAGCTACTGAATGGAAAACCAAGCTGGAATCAATTAGTCCACTATGGCAAGGCACTACACTACAAATTCAAACAAAAGGAGAGGACAAAGATGCCGCCAACTGTCTCCGCCAGTTATTCGTCTGGTCTAAGGTGCTCGTTTGCAGTCACTTCAGGCTTATCATCGATTTCGATGGCCAGGACGTGCCATTCACATTCCACTTATTTCCATTACTCTACAGCTTTTCTACGACACTATTTTGGTAATCCTTTTTCTTGGGGCAAATATACTTTTTTGGGGCACATTTTACTCTTTTTGGGGCAAATTTTTGTGTTGAATGATTTTATTGAATTTTCTCATCTTTTTTTAAAAGTGATAACACCATCAGGGAGCCCTGTGATTCTAGTTTTTCTGAATCATCCTCGCAAAATGTAGCATAAAAAGGCAAAAGTATGAAGCAAGTCAGAAAAATAATTTGGTTCTAACTTTGATCTTTTTGTGCTATATTTTGCAAAGATGATGCAGCAACTGATACCTTCTTAGAAATTCCAGTCGCAGGGCTACATAATGGTGTTATCTTTTTTGAAAACAGATGAGAAAAAATAATGAAATTAGTCAAAATAAAAATTCGCCCCAAAAGGAGTAAAATTTGCCCCAAAAAAGTACAGGGTGCGGCAATTTTTTTCTGCGTCTTTATTTTGCCCATAACTTTTTGCATTTGCGGTATTCAAACAAAATCTTTTTTTAATCGAAGACTGACACTCTAGGCAATCGAATGACGACTAACTTGCTGAAAAACCTTCATTTGAACACACGCATCATCAAACAGACAAAAATAACAACGATTTTCATCCATATTCTTGCTCAGTACTTTTTCCATTAACTTGAAGGCAGTATTCCAGGCGTTTTTCATAGGCTTCGATTGCTCTGTGATCATCTGTTGCGGGAGGCTTACAAAGGCACGTTCAATTCTCGTTCGGAGTTCATTCATATTGGCGATTGGAGTTGTGTAGGCTTGACTCTTGGTCCATCCCCAGAGAAAGAAGTCGCAAGTGTCAAATCAGATGAATACGTCGGCCAGGCAAACGGAGCAGGAGAAGCAAGAGTTCTTTTTTTGGTACCTTTGAATTTCTCCCTTGCTCTCTCGATATCGAATGCCGAATTTGGACACGCTTTTGCCTTTCTCGATAAACTATTCGACGCATTTAGCCTTCCTTGAGCGGAGTACACCATGGCTAAACGAAGAAAAATAAACTTCGCAATCAAACATGTTTGAACAATGATAACAACAATAAAAATTCACAATTATGTTGTCATTCGATGCCTAGAGTGTCAGCTTTCGATTAAAAAAAGACCTCGTTTGACCGCAAATGCAAAAGTTATGGGCAAAATAAAAAAGCAGAGAAAAATTGCCGCACCCTGTATATTTGCCCCGAGAAAAAAGAATTACTTCACGATTTTTTGTTTCTAAGGGTATTAAGCCTGTCGCTTTGCTGGATTTTGCGGAAAATATGCCAAAAGAAAGGCGAAGCAATTTAATAGTTATAATAGATGGATCAACAAGTCAGACTACGGATGAATTGCTAGATCTAGCCAAAAAATGTAAGTATAATAATGGCGTAGGTGCGTTTGGCCCCTTTTGTGACATTTTTGCGTTCTTCCCCATGTTCTATTTTAGGCGTGCCTTTAACTGATCAATTAAGAGAACTGATCAATAAACTATTTGATCAAAAAGACATTTGATCAAATAACCGTAGTAATTCAGCGGATTACCACTGAATTACTACGATTATTTGATCAAATGTCTTTATGATCAAATGTCTCTTTGTCAAGTAGTTCATTGATCAGTTCTCTCATCCCTATTTTAGCCACTCAGGCTTTATTTTTTTAACTTTGGCTTAAGCTTTATGATTAGGGTAGGCCAGCGCATGTTTAAAAATGTCTTATGAACTACAAAAAGACTAAAAAAAATGTCTTAGTGGCTAAAACAGTACGTAGGGCAGAACGCCGAAAATGTCACAAAAGGGCCAAACGCCTACGCACCATAACTAATTGCTAACGTGAACAAAATAATAATTTTTTGTTGTCTACTTTAGCGATTCTTTGGATCCAATCTCCTTGCCCTTTCAGCTGAATATTGAGGAGAGCCATGGGATATATGATGCCACTAAACATTTCCAATTGACTAATAGATCAACCGGAGAATATTTGCACTACTACCTAAAGAACAAGAACAAGAACAATTTCTTTTTTTAATACTGTTTTGACACGTTGTTTGTTGTAAAAAATAAAGAAATGGTCAAGAAATGGTTAGCTTTTTCGTGGGTTTTGGGTTAAACTCGAAAAAATCTCAAAATGATTTTAAAAAATAAACTAACCGGTTGGTATATTAGAGAAAATACGGCTCTACTGGCCGGTTCCAAAAAAATCAGCAGGGGGATCAAGCTACAGGGCGGGCAAATTATCGCCGCTATTGTTTTGCTCGTATCTTTTTGAATTCATTGTGTCTTGACAAGATCTTTTTTTAGTTCAATGGAAGAGATCGGGGGCAGCAGGATGACACCAAACATGGACAACAAAAGTTCATAATAACATTAACAAAACGACAACAAAGTTGAATTGAAACAAAATTCAACGTTTTTCATTCGATATTCTCATAAGCTTTGGCCCACATTGGCCCACCGCTGGTAAACGCTTTTGCTGTTCGGCGCTCATACTCGCCTTCCGTACTTTCGGTGATGCTCGGCTTGCACTTGCTGGTAGATCCGGGCTTTCCGTACCAGATCACTGTCCAGACTTTTTGTTCGATTGAGTATCCCATTTGAGCTCAAAATCAAACGTAACTTTCGTGAGCAGTGTTTTTGAAAACGAATACGAAATCGGTTTACGAACGAATTTGCGAAACGAAATGAAAACGAAAACGAAATGGTGTCTCAAAGCGAAACGAAAACGAATGGCAATGTGAAATGAATGCGAAAACGAAAACGAATTCGTTTTCGTTTTCATTTCGTTTTCGATTTCGATTTCGTTTTCGTTTTCATTTCGTTTTCTATTTCGCTTTCGTTCTCATTTTGAACTGGAGTTCGTTTTTCTTTTCATTTTGAAATGGTTTTTCGTTTTTGTTTTCACTTTGAAATGGTTTTCGTTTTGTTTTCACTTTCATCCTGCATTTATTTTCTTCAAGTTTACTATACTTTAGATTCTTTTCGTCATGTTTCACTCTCATTAACAAATTCTGCTTAGTCTAAGTGAAACAGAACATTTGAATGGACTCAATCAGCTCATCGCCGTGCAGTCTCAAAAAAGAGGGGTCGTCAACGAGATTGCGGTTTGGAACAACTTTTTTCGAAGAAAGAAATATGGCAGAAGAGACCATTGTCCGATGCAAGAAATGCTTTGTGGTTCGTACAATTTCAGTGTTGCGTCTTTGTGGTGATAATTACTGAACTTTTTAGGTAAACAAGTCTTCCACTACTGCTCCAAATCTTAAAAGCACTGGAGAATGGCACATCCCATCAAGAACAGCCTTCTCAGAAGATTGGATCTAAGTTTACCAGAAACAACTCAAACAAGGTACTTGTGAGTTTCAAAGATGCTTAAATGCTGCTTGCATTTGTCACTGTATCTTTCCAGAATCCATCAAGCTCAAAGTGCGCTTTCTGATGTGCTTGATCCCAGCATTATCAATCAACCTCA
>SADC01001232.1:0-17123 GCA_004194705.1 Ditylenchus dipsaci | reverse complement strand
TTTCAGAAGTTGCAAGAATAGACATTATATAAAGCGAATTTTAGAAAATTGTGTTTATACAATAACCTTTTCCTACATTTTTTAAAATCTAATCAAATTTATTAATGGCATGTTAGTAGCTAAGTTCCAAGGCTTTATCCAGTGAAAATTGAGAACAAATAAATTAAGATGAAAAATACAGAAAAAATTACGTTTTTTACTGGGTAAATCAGTATTTTCACAGGTAAAACTTCGATATAGCCATTCGTCAATTGGTAAAAAAGAGTCGAGAAAGTTTATTGCGAAATTAAAATTTGTTTTGTTCGTGTCAGAAATTCTTTGATGAAGAGATTATTGCGTTCAAGTGATGTTGAACAGTAAAGTTACCCCACACTTTTTTGCTTGATTTTCTGAATATGTTGAAACTGAAACTTACAGTTGACACGTCTAAAAAGACGTGCCGGCCGGACGGCATGTGCCAAGCCCAAAAGAAAATTAAGCTCCGGGCTAAGCCCAAAAAAATCCGGCCCGTGCCGTGAAAAAGTGGGCCCATGCAAGCCTGGGTGCGGCACTAGCCAGTGCGGCACCAGAACCGGTGCGAAAGTTTTGGAGGTCGGTGCCGGTGCGGAAATTTTCGGAAGGCGATGCTGGTTCTGATGTGGCAATTTTCGGAGCCGGTGCCGTCCGGTTGTCCCGAGATTTACATCACTGATACCCACTCCAAGATGGTCAGCTTTGGATTTCTGTGAAATTTTCTAAATAGCACAAAAATAATCGATCTCATCTGAACTGATCTGATTTTTGGCGATCCGAACTTATCTAGATCGATTTTATCTTTGCCCGCTCCTACCACCACCTGGGTAAAACTACTTGGATATCTTTTCCTGGGTACCACCACATGGGTAACACCACTTGAATACCACTACCTTAATACCACACCTGGGACCCACCTAGGCCACCTATGTCACCACCTAGGTACCTCTACCTGGGTAACACCAAAATCTAGTCAAAAAATCCACATCTCCAATTGGGGCGTAATTATTTTGCCGATCAAGTTACTGCCAATGAGATCTTTTTGCCATGCATCTTTGCAATGAGATCACTTCACCGATGGTATGTTTTGCTAATAACTTTTTTCTCAAGTATTGTTATTTCTTTGTCAGACTAATTACCACTCATATTATAGCCAGTGAGATGAGATACCAAATGAGGTGTGATTGCCAGGCAAGGGAATAAAATTAGTTTGCTTGTCTTTTCGTTACTTTAGGTTAAAAATTGAGCGCGTCAAAAATTCTCAAAAATTGCCTTGGTCCCCCAATTTGATTGACTGGGAAGAACTAAGGTCAAGTGAGTGGTGGAAGCCCAGGTTTAAGTGCTCTCGCGTTGAAAATTCCAACCTGTATTAAATTAACGCACATGGAAACCAAGGACAGACCAACTATGATGTACACAAATAGCATTAGCAGATATTTGGGCTGATTAGGAGTGATATCCCCAAGCAACTGTGCTGAAAATTATCACGTTGAAATTATTTTTTCTTTTATTACAGTCAAGTCTCGATTTAACGAAACCCCGATTTAAACGAAACTCTTGATTTAACGAACCTTTTTTTGGTGGCTATTTGGCCACCGATTAAATAAAATGACTAAAATAAGCTCTCGATTTAACGAAACCTTCGATTTAACGAACATTTTTGGCGGTCCCCAGGGGTTCGTTAAATCGAGACTTGACTGTATAGTCAAAAATTTATTTTCAAAAATTGGAATTTAAAATTATTTCGATATATTGATAATTTTCTTTGGAAAGTAATATTTTTTAAAATTTTCACACAAATTTGTTAACCTCAGCGAAATGAAGAAAAAGTAAAAAAGCTGTGAAAAAGTCCCAGTCGTTTCCCACAAGCAAAAAGTGGCTGAGCAAAGAACGATCCAGCCAATCACCACAAATACGGCTATGCTTACAGGCAAGTCCATCTTGGCTAGTTCTGAAATTTTAAATTTAAAGTGTATTCTTTATAGTGATTTGGTGACAAATTTAAAACTTCGTTGGCTAAAATTAACGTTAGTCTAGTCTAGTAAAATCGCAAAGACGAAAAATGACCATTTTATGGAACGATAGAAAGTATAAATAGCTGTAGGGGAAAACACCCCCTAAATTATTTGTTACCGCCTAAAGTTTATTTTTACCACCTTAAGTTCAAATTTTGAACAAAATATGTGTTCACCCCCTTAAACTATGTTTCCGCCCTCAAATTATGTGTATACCTCCTCAAATTTAAAATATTCACCTCTCCAATCTATATTCTGCCCGTCAACTCACATTTTGTCGAAGATACGTAAATTTCCAATCTTCCCTTGTTTTTACTTCCAAGGGAACCGTTCGAACTGTCTCCTCGCCTAACTTGAATCTGATGCGTTCATGTTGTAGCCATGTTCGATTTACTTAGTGCAGGATTATTATTTTAAATTACCTTGGCAGACCTAGGCAGGTCGCAGGTTCGAACCCTGGTGGTAGCAGGCATTATTTTTTTCTTGATTTATAGTCGTGAAAAACGTGTTCTCAGCGCAGTTTTAACGCTAACGCATTGGCGCATCTGCGACATTAACAAATTCATTTTGAGATTCAGTAATTTTGCATACTTGCCTTTTCTGTCTTCTGCATCCAGCCTATAATCTCTTTCATAGACTGCTTTGTGCAATACCTGGACAATCTTCTCCATCCACATTTGAGCAAGAACCAAGGACTTTTGAGCAGGCCACTCAGCAATTTGCCTATTTTTTTGTGTATATGATATAGTCCGAAATTTGTGACAAGAGCGAAAAAAGATACCTAAGTCATCAAGCACAGTCAGCACAAGAGGAATGCGAAAATGGCATAAATCATGGTAAAGAGCCTGCCAGCGCTGGTCACAGTGTACAAATGACCATAGCCAATAGTGGTGCATATGCTCTGTAAGTTATTGTTTAGTTGGATACAGGGGTAGATAATTTTTGCATCTAGTGTGGGCAAATACAACATAGCAAATACAACTATTAGAGACTGAAAAAATGGTTTAAAGGAAAGGGAAAAGCTACAGTCGAGTCTCGATTTAACGATCACCCGATTTAACGATCACCTTCGATTTAACGATCACCTGGATCGGTCCCTTCAATAATAAATTCCGTCAAATTACCCCTCGATTCAACGATCACTCTCGATTTAACGATCACCTGGGTCGGTCCAGGGTGATCGTTAATCGAGACTCGACTGTACTTAGGTTTGAAAAAGTGGCCTCCATGGCGCAGTGCGTAAGCGTTTGCGTCTTCTGGCTCAAAATGGTGTTGCAGGTTCGATCCCACGTAGTGACATGCTACTTATTTGGGATTGTTTGACCAGTTTTAGAGGTGATTAGATTTTTTCGACGCCAGTTCGGAATCAGCGACACAAATTACAGCTAGGACTGGTCAAACAAGCCAAAAAAATAGCATGTCACCACGTGGGATCGAACCTGCAACACCATTTTGGGCCACAGACGCAAACGCTTACGCAGTGCGCCATGGAGGCCACTTTTCGGACGGCTATCGATTACCGACGGTCAATGATTTTTTTTTTCAAATTTTTGATCAAAACCGTCAATTTTTAGGGCAAAAGTTTCTGAAAGTCGACCCTCATCCTGAATACGAATCCGTTGAGATCAGATCGAAATATTTTTTATAGACTGAGGTATCTACTAAAATAGGTAAATGGTGCCAAATTCCTGGTCTATCTACTCAAAATAGCTATATATCAGCCCATAAAAATTATTTTGATCTGATCTCAGCGGATTCGGATTCAGGATGAGATTGTGGTATTAGGGTCGAGTTTCCAGAAACTTTTGTCCTGAAAATTGACGATTTTGATCAAAAATTTCAAAAAAAAATTCATTGACCGTCGGTAATCGATATTTTACCACTTTTTCAAACTTAAGTAGCTTTTCCCCTCCTTTAAATTGAGCCAGCATCAACAAAGCATGATATTGGGGCAATTTTTTTAAAGTTAGCTAAGACTCTGCGACGCTACTGTCATATACCCCCCCCAAAAAAGCTACTGTAAAAAGCTACCCACAAAAGTAAAAAAATCTCGAGTAATAAGTGAAAAATCGGGTTTTCCCCAAATTTTGGGTAAGTACCAATCTTAAAATCGATAGCCTGCCCATTGGAGCATCATATCAGGGCGAACTTTTTTTTAAACGACAGCTGAGATTCCGAGCTACAACGTATCAAAGCATTTTTTTGCAAAAACATCAGAAAATTAATTTAAAATTCGGGTTTTTAAGTTTGATAGCTCACTTTGAAACCGCGTTCCAAAGTTGACTATAATAGTTTTTACGGTAACACACCCAACTTTTCCAAGAAAACGATAAGACAAAAAAAATTAAGCAATCAAGAAGTTAATTTTAAAAGTTTTTACTTTACTCACCTGAGCATATAGCATAGCATTCCAAATGTCCCAGCGCAATTTCTGATCTGAGTGGCGAATATTTAGTTGTTTCTCATAGTTAATAAGCTCTTGCGTCAATAGCTGTTTGAACTGAAACCGTCAACTTATTTTTTATGCAGACCAATTTATTTTATTTAATTTAATACTTGAAAATTTTGATATGCCTTTTTCTTGAATTTCTTCCTTCTTTATGAAAGTCGGGTTTTCGGCAATAATTTTTAACCAGGATTCGGATCTCAGACATTAAGTACGTTTGCTCGAAATTAGTGATTTTCAAGTCTTGAACAGGAGGCTATGCTTTACTTGAGCTACCACTCCAATACCGTATTTCCTTAATAAGGCGGCATGCCGCCTTATTTTTCAAACCCCTGAAAATCCGAAAAATTCGAATTCAATCTCGAGATTTTTGGGTGCTCAACCAAAATCTAAAAATTAGAATCGGTAGAGCTCGTGGGAGTTAAGAAAACGCATCAAACAGATAACCAAAATATTTACTCTGCTTCGAGATATAGACCCTCGAAGTTGGGGGTGCGCCTTATTAGAGGGTGCCGCCTTATTACAGGAAATACGGTATATCTCCTCCCATTACAGCCCTTATACCTTATTACGTAATATGTTTTGGCGCTAATTTAAAAAAAAATTCAAATTTTTTCTGTATTTTTAACCTTGGGGGACCAAGGCAATCTATTTTTTTTACAGAATCTGTTACCGTATTTCCTCTAATAAGCGCCCCGGGGCGCTTATTTTTCAAACCCCTAAAATTTTTGAAATTGTCAATCAGAAATGGCCTTAACTCCAAAATTTTAGTCAAAAAATAGGGGGGGGGGGCGCTTATTGGAGCGGGGCGCTTATTAGAGAAATACGGTAACTACTTTCCGTGGAAAATCGGAATCGCGAAAACAAGTGATATGCGGCTGGAAAAAATATCATTGTGTGGCCCTGAATCTTAGTTTATAAAATGACACTAACAGAAAAAAAGATTTATGAACAAAAGAGTTGGCCCCTTTTCAAAGTTGAAAACATTGAATTTAATCTCACTCATTTGGTTAGAGGTTACATGGTATTTTGGCTAAAATATAAAAGACCAAAAATTAATGTAAGATATTTTAACGGATTTAGATTCAAGAAGAGATTTCGGTACAGTCAAACCTCGATAATCCACCACCCCAAAAAGTTCGTTCCTGCTAGGGTCCGACTCTTTTTTCACCCCGATTTCTAATATTTTTGCTAGTTCTGTTTTGGCAGTCTGGTCCAAATATAGTGAGGATTCTGATTTTGCCGATCGTTTTTCATAATAATAAATTTTTTTTTAAAACGAGCAAAACCTCGATATAGCCGCCACCCTATTTTTAAAAAAAGGTGGCGGTTTATCGAAGTTTTTGCTTTTTTAGAAAATTTTTTTCATAATTCTGAAAAAACGATCGGTGAAATCAGAATCGTCACGATATTTGCGACCAGACTGTCAAAACATAACGGCATACTTTTTTTTGCCGCAAATATACTTTTTTTTGCCGCAAATATACTTTTTTTGCCGCAAATCTGCTTTTGCCGCAAATTACTTTTTTTTGCCGCAAATTTACTTTTTTTTGCCGCAAATATACTTTTTTCTGCCGCAAATTTACTCTTTTTTGCCGCAATTTAATATTTCTGCCGCAAATATAGATTTTACAGTTGCCAGATGCCTTTACTTTAAGTCTGTCTTTTTTTAGGAATATGGGTAAAAGCTTGGGTTTTTCACTGGTCTTTAGCCAATATACACACCTTTTACAGCTTATTTTCAGGTAGATGTCGCAGACTTCACTGGAAGGACTTTCAAAGCTTTATATTTGTGATTTTAGGTTAGCTAGAAAGGTAAGTTTTGATTTTTCACACGTATAGAAATGCGACTTTATGCGGCTGGACAGGTTCATGAACTAGTGTAACGTCACGTCAATTTTTTTTTCAATATGTGTCAACAGTTGATTTTGTCGGGCTGTATGTGTCGAAATGCGACTCTCTATGTGCCTTCGTGCTCCACCCCCAGACAGTATGGCTAGGCCGTTGTAACATAACTGTCGGGGCACGTTAACTTCAAGAGGCTGCCTAGCGAGAGTTAGCTCTTCTCAGATTCACTTCACTCATTTTCAGATTTTCTTGGAAATTGAACTCAAGCGAACTCAAAGCTGAACTGATCCATTGATTTATGGTTGGTTGCAGACACCTGTAGATAATAATCTGTATGATTATGATAAGACCTAAAAATGAGTGAAGTGGATCTGAGAAGAGCCTAACTCTCGCTAGGCAGCCTCTTGAAGTTAACGTGCCCCGACAGTTATGTTACAACGGCCTAGCCATACTGTCTGGGGGTGGAGCACGAAGGCACATAGAGAGTCGCATTTCGACAACATACAGCCCGACAAAATCAACTGTTGACACATATTGAAAAAAAAAATTGACGTGACGTTACACTAGTTCATGAACCTGTCCAGCCGCATAAAGTCGCATTTCTATACGTGTGAAAAATCAAAACTTACCTTTCTAGCTAACCTAAAATCACAAATATAAAGCTTTGAAAGTCCTTCCAGTGAAGTCTGCGACATCTACCTGAAAATAAGCTGTAAAAGGTGTGTATATTGGCTAAAGACCAGTGAAAACCCAAGCTTTTACCCATATTCCTAAAAAAAGACAGACTTAAAGTAAAGGCATCTGGCAACTGTAAAATCTATATTTGCGGCAGAAATATTAAATTTGCGGCAAAAAAGAGTAAATTTGCGGCAGAAAAAAGTATATTTGCGGCAGAAAAAAGTATATTTGCGGCAAAAAGCAGATTTGCGGCAAAAAAAAAGTATATTTGCGGCAAAAAAAAGTAAATTTGCGGCAAAAAAAAGTATATTTGCGGCAAAAGCAGATTTGCGGCAAAAAAAGTATATTTGCGGCAAAAAAAAGTATATTTGCGGCAAAAAAAAGTATTGCCCAAACATAACTAGCAAAAATATTCAGAAATCGGGGTGAAAAAAGTATCGGACCCTAGGCGGAATGAACTTTTTGGGTGGCGGTTTATCGAGGTTTTTGACTGTATTATAGATGACCTTCAAAAAAATTTGCTATCAAATTGTCGATTTTAATCACGGTTTTAAAACATCGGTCACAAAGTGACTTTAATATCCGTTCCATAATTCAGAACGATTTCAAAACACACCCTTCAATCAAAATTCAGCTTAAGGGACCAAGGCAATTTTTTTTTAATTTTTGATAAATTCTTATTTTATTTTTTTTTTATAAAAAGTTTTTAATTTATCTATAAAAAAATTCAAAAAATTTGCCTTGATCCTCAAGCTAATTTTCGACTGAGGAGAGTGTTCCAAGTTGACTGAGGGGTGTGTTCCGAAACTTGGCCTGAATTCATACCTGATGTTGGTCCACCACAGTGGTTGTGTTAGCAATTGTGTTGACTAGTCTAGTCCTATTTACAGTTAACCCGTATTTCCAGGCCATTTCCTGCATCTCATCATTGGACGCTTCACACACATAGAATACAACAGCACCAACAAACTGATATACCACAAGTACAGTAAGTAGGAGCACATGTTTCAGACCATAATGGTGGTAGGCTCGGCTGAATAAGAGCATCCATCTGGGTGGCTGTTCTATAGCAGACACAGGTCGAGGAATATAGCTGGTGCCTCTCCTGCCTCGCTGCCCCGCAGAAGTGCTGGGCTCGTCGCGCAGAGCTGACCGAAAATTTCGGGTCTGAAAAGAACTGATTTGATTTTGGCTGATTTTGTTGTTGAGGGTTGACTGTGATATAACTTTTTTAGGCAAGGATTATAAGTCAAGTAATTGGACTTCGTATAAAATCTATTAATTCGGTTCTTGGAAAACGAAATAAACTGTTCAAAAATTCTTTGAAAGCTTAAAAAAGTGCCATTGCAAAATTAGAAAAGCGAATAATTGTATAACACTAGCACCGAGAAATTCGCAGGATACGTGAGGGGAGATTTTGTACCAGCGCCAAAAATTTTGAAAAAACAACTCATTTAGGTAAAAAAGTGACGGTTCCCAGGCATAAAAACCGTTTTAAGGGTTCGTTCTATTGATTTAAAAAAACTGTAGAAAACTACAGAAATAACTAAAAAATATTCAACTGTAGAAATAATTGAAATTTCTATGAAAATTGTAGACTATAGACACTCTTGCTCTTTCAACTTCAAAAAGTTGAAAGAACAAGGAACATGCAGTTCGGCTAGCCACATCAAGATGTAACTTTTTTTATGGGCAAATCATAAATGCAGACTATATTGATGTGGAATGAAAAATTAAATTAAAGTGATTTTGGAATTATTGTGACACTTTTCAAGAAAAATTCTGGAACATCCACCTCAGCAAACTGACTTGGCTCCTCAAGTTGTTTTTTTTGGAAAAAGGTTCATCCAAGTCTTATTACTGTTTTAGCATTAAACTGTTTTCAAAACAAGAATTTTGATAAAATACAAATATTATTAATAACTTTCTTCCCATTCCGAAATTTCGGATTCTGGGGAAAGTACCTTTTTAGAGCAGGAACCAGGTGGTTCTCATCTGCCCTGAGGCTTCCCAGTTTTATAAAACAGCATTTTGGTCTTAACAACCCGTGTTCAAAATGCGATTCTGGACGGGGTACAATTATTTTTTTATTGCTTCCAGCTAAATTTAAAATCTTTAATTCTGGAGAAGATTCCCACTCAGGGATCTGCCACGGGGCCACCCTGCCCGATCTGAGATATAATGATATCATAAAAACTAGTTCATGAGTGTTAGTTAAGAAAAAATAATGTATGTTACCACCAGGATTCGAACCTGTAACCAAAAAAATTGGTCAATGAATTCGATGCCGCTCATCAAAAAGCAAAACAAATTTAAAAAATAGCTTGGGGCCATAGCAGCTTGCTGTGGTGAGCGTTCCAGAATTGTCTGGGTTGGGTGTTTAAAATTTAGCTAATCTTAAAAAAGAAATAAGTAGCAAAAACTTTATAAGTAAAAAAAACTTTTTCTAGCCCCCTAAAACAATTAAAAGTCTCCCTACGTACCTTAAAATACTGATCCTAAAAGCAGAAAAATGCACAAACCTGGTGTTTAAATGACCTCCTCAGCCGGTCGAATCTGTTCACATTGTCTGACCTTTGCAAACCAGTGGACATCCCAATGAATACTTTGACCACCAGAATAGCAGCAATGTAGAAGTGCCAGAACTCGATGAGCTTTTGGCTGCAATAGCAAACACAATGGCTCCCTAGAGACACATGCCTGTGTGCCCTTTTATATCTCTATCCTTTTCTGCATCCAACAGAACTCAAACAGAGCCTGTGACAGTTGATTTAGCATTTGACAAATCGGTGCCAACAAAACACCACATATTTATAGTTATAAGTAGTGAGAAATTTTTTAAGATTTCGAAAATATCAAATTTTTGTGGGAAAAAGATTTGAAAATATCTCCTATCACTGGTGGCTAGGGGAGATTTGGCAAAAACGAGATTCGGCAAAACTATATTTGCAAAACGAGATTTAGAAAAACGAGATTTGGCAAAACAATATTTGGTAAAACGAGATTTGGCAAGGGACTAACAGGGGGACTAAGGCAGTTTTTTTTACGTTTTTTCGATTTTTTGTAGAATATGTCCGAATTACTCCAAACCACTCTACGAAACACTGTAAACTTATTCGAACGCCCTAGCTCATAGTACTTATTTTAAGATGATGTTATTCTAGGTTTTTTGGGTGGTCCTGTCAGTTTAAGTAGTGGTAGTTTTAAAGGGCATGCCAGCGCCAATAAGTCTCATTTCAAATGTTTGAATTCCCGGCCACTAGTTTTTCAGATGAAGACAAAGTAAATTTAAATTTCCTTTTCATTTCAAACACTTTTATGGTGCCTCCTTGTCGTTTCACACTTTGTGGTCCTATTTTTTCTGTTCAACAACAGGCATTTTTGAAAGCTCCTGAACACTATAACACAAATAGTAAACGAATCGTGATCTCTGATGTTGAACGGTACTATAATTTGCTATGTTTTTTATCCATCCGCTCCATCTTTTCACTGTTCTAAAAAGAGAGCAATTAAATTTGGTTTTGAGGTTAGTATAGAAATTTTGACTTATGAACCTATCTTTCCAGCGAACAGTGACATCTCACAAGGGAGGGATCGTGACTGTGACAGTCACCAGCTCGATGGAATTTTTTTCTGCGTATTTTTGTATATCGTGAATTTGGCTCCCCAGCTCTGAAGGCCAACAAAAAGTAGAGCGATGACCGATCAGTAAGAAAAACCATTATATGGGTGTCGAGGTGTTTTCAGAATTTTACTACCTTTTGTCGCTACTTTTTGTCACCTTCCGAGCCGAGAAGTCCCATTTCTCAGGAACTTAGACATGCTCTACAAGAAAAATTTTCCGTAGAAGTTTCTGTAAGTCTTGGTCAGGATTTTTTTCTTGTCAGAAACAATTACATAGATTTATCTTTTCATAATATACAAACCAGAGTGCTTACCGTATTTTCTCTATTAAATGCCCCGGGGCGTTTATTTTTCAACCCTTAAAAAATCGGAAAAAATCATTTCGATTTTGAGATTTTTGGCTGCTCAACCAAAATCTGAAAAGTGGAACTAGGTAAACTCGTGCTAATTAAGAAAACGCAAAAAACAGATTTGCAAAATTATTTTTTTGGGCTGAGATATAGGTCACTGAAGGGGGCGTTTATTAGAGAGGGGGCGTTTATTGAAGAGGGGGCGTTTAATAGAGAAAATACGGTATGTCTTCTTGATTTACATCGACATATTTGGCTCGTCTTGGCGACTGTAAGGGAGGCTGATAGCAGAGAAATAAGAAACAGGCCTGGGGCGACCGATAGCTCAAATGGTTAGAGCGCCGACTTGCAAGAAGGATATCGTGGGATCGCACTTTTTCCCAGGCCTGTACAAAAGCCGTACGCGGCACTGGCGTACGCTTACTCGACCCTTTTTTACAGAGGACATTCTATTTCGAATTTAGAGAAGGTGAAAAGCCTTTAATGTAGTTCCAAGACGTTCACAATGCACATCGAAACTTTTTTTTTCCATCAGCATGTAGCCCTGAGTCTCTAGTTTCTGACTAGCCATTAACTAGGTCGATACAATTTTAAAAAGTGGGAGAACAATTTATTTTAAAAAAAGTGTAGTTTTGAAAAACTCAATTTATCTCCCGTTTTTCAAAATTGTATCGACCTAGTTGATATCTTATCAGAAACTAGAGATTCAGGGCTACATGCTAATGCAAATTAATAAAACATTTGAAAAGTATACACTGAGAAGGAGAAATTTTGAAAATTTGAAGGGAGATTTAATGATTTTGACGGGAGAATTTATGATTTTGACGGGTGTTTTCGATTTGAGCCATAGTAAATTTCGAGTTTTTTGAAAATCAAATGTTTTCGTCTTAAGCGGAATTTAAAAATTTATAGTGACTTTTATATTTTAAAAGCAGTTTTACAAGCAAATTGCTGAGATGAAATCCGGTGTCAGAATCAAGGATTTGCTAAAAAGTGAAGAGATTTCAAGAAATTCGTGATAAAAATTCGAAAGCTGTTTCACCCTTTGAAACCCCTAATAACTTTTTTCAGCCACCGTGTTCAGCGTGAAATATTAAACCAAACGCCTACTTCAGTACGCACGGCCTTTCTCGTGTTAAAACAATTGAAAGAGTTAGAGATGTGCGCACTCACTTTCCTTAGAAACGAATAACTCGAAAGTAATTCTGGATGCATGAAAAAATATATGCATACCAAAGTTTCTTTGTGTGGTAGGCGCCAGTTAACAATACTATGTTCAAATTCCATCTCTTTGGAGTATCCAGGTACCCTTTTAGGTTGAATCGCCATGGTCTCACAGGCAAGAAGTCACATTTTTATCAAATTTTTTCAAATTCTATTTTTATGTGAAAAATTGTCAGAAAATAACTTTCTTATCGTCTGAAGCGTATAAAAATTACTTAGGAGTCATTTAAACATGATTTACAAATTAGTGAAAAAATGCGAACCACCTAGGTTAGTGAAGTTTTGGATCACGAGTAACACGTGATCTACTCGACGTGTTTCAGACCGGACGAGTAAGTTCAAAGATCATGAGTTACGTTTGATCTACTCAACTCGTTTCAGACACACGAGTAAAGTTATGGATCAAAAGTTACTCGGGATGATACTCGAGCAGTGAGTGATCTTTTATCTGAGTAGAATTGAATTCTACTCGCTTTACTCAAGTTCTAATTTCCTAACGTGAGTTCTAGTCCGCAACTCGAGTTATACAGGGTGCGGCAACTTTTACAAACACTTTTGTTTGAATTCGTGCTCAAATTTTTTAGCAGACCACTCATTTTAAAACTCTTAGTTTGTTATTTTGTTTAAAAAAGAATTAGCTTAAGTTGTCAGAAATTTGCTGAGATACGTCGTCTAAAAATATGCGTTGACCGAGAAGAAAAAAGAAAAAGATTCTAAGGTATTTTTCAGTCAGCCCTAACATAAGCCGGCCTACCTTTGCCAAAACCTCAAAACCAATGAAAACAACAACAGGGGTGTCAAGGAAAAGCACACCCACATTGAGAGATGGAGCCAAAACCCCTTATAATACATTCAACCATGAAGATAATTGCAATAAGAATTTTTGCGTCAAGACAACTTGAAAGCTAAGCCATTGTAAACATCGTTGTCTCTAAACACATGCGAAAAAAATGGTTGCCGTTATATAGAGGTCTTTTCGTTTGTCGGGATTTGTCCAAGGTGCCGTTATAGAGAGAGTGTTGTTATAGAAAGGGGCCGTTATATAGAGGTTCGACTGTATCTGCGCTTTTGCTTTGACTGTAATGACGTCGAAGACTTCTAGATACTTGCTGTTTGACACGACATTGCTTCTTAAAACATTTAAATTGGAGAATGCAAAACCGTATAGCAAACAAAATTTTACAATCAATTACAACAACAAAAACTAGCGACCTGCTAGCAACGATCTACACTTAGAAATGACTTAGAAACAACAAGGGTTGCGAAAATGCTGGATCAGATTGGTTTGGAACATATGCACGAGCATTTGCGTTTTTTTTCAAGCGTATTCGACCATATTTTCTCCATACCATATTTGCTCGACATATTTTGACCGCTAACTGTGGCCGTACAGCTAACTGTACAGTTAAACTGGTTTCTATTTCGAGGGTTGACTGTGGCCGAGCATATGCTTGAAATTGATCAATCTGCTCGAGAATATGCTCGAGCATTCATAACCCTAGCAATAACTGTTTGCCATTTTACAATACGATCCTGTCGGGACAATTTTTGACTTACAAATTACAATTAAATTTTCAAAGTTTGAACTTCAAACTTCAATTAAACTTTCAAATTAGCAATTCTATCCAATGCTTATTTGGAACCGGAACCGGTCGGTTCCTGGACCCGGTCCTCGGTTCTTCCGGTTCCTGGACACCCGGTTCTCGTTCGGGTAATTTTGCCAAAATGGCTCCGGTTCGGGTAATTTTTAGAGTTCCTCAAATATTTCAGTAATTTTCACTCTTGACTCTTTCATATCTCGCAAAAACATGGCGTCAAGAAATGGATCCATTACCGCAAGCTCAGCCAGGGTCTGTTGCATCATCAATAAGTGGAAACTTACTAAAAAATTAAATTAAAACACCCCCAGAGGGACTAGAACTTTCGACAAAAGGCGATGCATATATAAAGTTCCCCCCCCCCCTTTAAGTAAATTGATATTTTCAGATTGTGTCCAAACTACCCCAAACCATCCTAAACCACCCAAAGTACCCTAGAACCACCCTAAATACCCAAAGAAAACCCAAACCTGAAAGATTGAAATTTCTTAAAAATAAAAAATAAGCCATTTTTTCTAACTTGAAATTGTGTGGGGAATTGGATTGTTAAGCCCAAAGTTTCGATTTCACACACCCCAACTTCAATACCTGGTGTAGGTATCACCTGTCCCGGTGGATGTCCACCTGGATGCGGTACGTGACATAATTTCGTCGCGCCAAAATTTCGTCGCGCCCAAATTTCGTCGCGCCCAAAAATTTCGTCGCGCCAAAATTTCGTCGTGGACAAAATTTCGTCGCGCCCAAAATTTCGTCGCGCCGAAATTTCGTCGTGGACAAATTTTCGTCGCGCCCAAAATTTCGTCCCATACATTTTTTCGTTCTTAAAAAATTATTTTGCAGTCTCAGTTAGTATTCTCGTATTCATCAACCCTATTCGTAGAGTTCTACCTTCTATTGCTTCTTCAGTGCTCAACTTTTTATTTTGTGAAGAGTAAAACCGGGTTTTGATTGATTAACACGTTCGAAACACAGGGAGTTCCCCATCCTACAGATTAACGACCAGATGGACATCTTGGTATAGTTGCATCTTCATTTTATTATGCCATTGAACAAAAGTATCAACAATCAACAAAAAGACGATAAACAAATCACTGATCCATGATAAAATTGTGAGCTAATCTCGAAGGTATTCTGGCAAGCTTTTCTGACCGAATCGCTCAACCAAGTAAAGGATCTTGCGTCTGCTTGGAAGTACACCGCTCTTTTTGCAACTGGAAGAATACCACCGATGTTTGCTCGTATTGATGGTCATAGAGCTTCTGCACTTCCATCAGCTCTGTGAGAAAGCGACCGACTGAAGGATGATCTACGTCCAGAATTGTATGCAACCGGCGATGTGCGGCTTCAGCGTAATTATTGGTTCGTAATTATTCATTCTCGGCCAAAATGACATAGACCTAAACATAATCTTTTCAAATAAACAACCTATATCTAAATTTACCTGAGCAAAAGGGGCAGGTGTGATGCTAAATGTTCCATCCATATATACGTGCTTCATCTCAGCGGCCCATTCTTGATGCTGCTGTCTGCCAAACACGATCACCCTTAACAAATATCTTAAATAAAATAGTGAAAGCAGAAAATATAACCTTTCAAGATCTCTGCAATGCGCACCCGAATCACCCAACAAAAACAGTTCCTCTTCACCATTAGCACAGTAAAACTCATGCTCATCAGGAATATTCACATCAGCGACTGAATTTGCTTCGATAACAGGAATTTGCAATTTTGCTCGCACTCGGAGGATTTGTTTTCGGACAGCGCTCTTATGAAGTTGAAAGGAACCGAGCTTGGCAAAGTTTGTAGTTCACGCGTCAAAAGCTGAATGGGTTTCTAAGATTCCACTTTACATTTAAATTATCTGAGTGATGAAATAAAAACCTCGCGTGTCTCTGCAGCTCGTTTTTTGAGGTTAGCCTTCACCACAGCAACAACAGGAGCCACGGGATCAACTGCATGGTTATGGAACTTCCAAAGTTTGACGAATACATTATTGCAAACAAGAGTGTGGAGGCGAGCAGGACAATTCCTATCTTTAAGGCTGAACTTGTCACATCTCCAGAATTGTTTTCACCATTTGGCTTGCTCCTGCCATCAGCAACGAACAGATATCCTTGGTAGTTAGCTTTTTGCTTCCCATGAGTAGACTTGATTGTGCTTACAATTTCTGGATCCAGGTTTTCAACGGCACCCTGTAACGAAAATGTAACTTATTATATTAACCTTTAACCAAAACAAACATCACTTGTTCTTCAAAGTCATCCGGAGCAACGTTTGTCTTTCCTCATACCTCTCATTGTCATTCTATAACATAAGAAGATCAACAGTCACACCAACAAAAGAGCAACAACAAATTTTAAGAAAAATGCACCTCGAAACGATTATCCTAGTCAGCTTGATGATCTTCTCTGACCCATCCATCGGCTAGCACCTGATTCTCTGCATTTTCCACTGTTTGTAGGACTCGAGAAAGCCAATCCATATCCATATTCATCTGAAATAATTAAGTCTAGCCACATAAATGCCACGCCAATTGGATGCCTACTCGCATCTCATCAATAATAAAATATAAAGAACACAAATGAATGAATCAAATGAAGATCAAAATACAATGCAGCAAGGAGTTAACTATAATTCAGATTAATCTACGAATAAGGTGGGTCCGCCCTGTTTCCCCTCAAAGGACGTTTCCCCTCAAGGCCGTTCCCTCAAAGACCTCAAGGCCGTTTCCCCTCAAAGGCCGTTTCCCCTCAAAGGACGTTTCCCCTCAAAGGACGTTTCCCTCAAAGTTCTCCTCAAAGGCCGTTTCCCCTCAAAGAACGTTTCCCTCGAAGCTCCCTCAGATTCTTCTCTTTCTACTACTGCCTTCGGCAGGCAACCTAATTCAATAGGAAGCCCTTTGTGGGTACATGGTCTGGGATAAGGCTGACCCTTTGGGGGTACATGGTCCGGGATAAGGGCAACTCTTTATATACGAGCTCTATATTAGCATCCATCAGATTGCTAAATTTTTATATTTAAGTAAATATCGATTTTCCAAAAAAACACAGAAAAATGAATAAATACAAAATCGGACTTAAAAAAATGAACAGATACAGGCGGTGAAATGACCCGACGGTGAAATGAACAGGCGGTGAAATGACCCGGCGGTGAAAATGCGTGTTAACGGTAAATCCACCAATATCCTCCAAAACGTTTTTGATGATGCTCATGGCTGTCGATTGCTAGCGCACCTGAACAAAAAAATATTAATAAAAACGAGAGTGCAAAAGCAGAGCGCAAAAAAAAGAGAGCGAAAAAATTGAGCGCCACTTGCGCGACTCCAGAT
>SADC01001231.1:0-29379 GCA_004194705.1 Ditylenchus dipsaci | reverse complement strand
TTGTCCGGCTGACGGGGCAAAATCCGTCACCTTCGGAAAGTGCTCATTATATGCCCCAATATAGGGCACATCCAGAGCACTTTTGAATGGCCTTGTAAATGACATTGAAAGTTAGTCAGAAGTGCACTTTTCACAGATTGACTCAGGATGAGTGGGTGTTCAAAATGACTCAGGATGAGTGGGTGACCAAAATGACTCAGGATGAGTGGGTGACCAAAATGACTCAGGATGAGTGGGTGTTCAAAATGGACTCAGGATGAGTGGTGACCAAAATGACTTGTCACCCACTCACCTGAGTCATTTTGGTCACCCACTCATCCTGAGTCATTTTGAGCACCGTCTCAAGCTGTGTCGGAATGATGTGGAAAAATCAAGCACCTTTGAAAAGTACTCTTAATACGCCCCGACATGGTGCAGATCCAGAGCATTTTCTGGAGTGCTCTTATTTTGCCCTAACTTAGGACATATTAAGAGTTGTTTTGGGAAACTCGCAAATTTGTCCGGTTCACAGGGCAAAACTAGAGTGGTTTCGGAAGTGCTCTGGATACGTCCCGTTGGCGGGTCAGATTAGGTCGATTCGGAGTTCACTCCCAAATTTACTATTTTTGGGGCATAATCAGAGTAGTATGCTGACTACTCTTGTTTTGCCCCTGACCTCGGGCAGAAATAAAAAGAACTTTTGAGATTTTTTTTAGGACCGGTAAAAAACACCGTTTTACCCCCCAAAGTCAGAAAAAAAAAAGTTCTTTTTGAGGCGTGTTATATGGGTTTCATTCTTTTTTTCAATCGTCTTTTTAGTCGTTTATCCGAGTCGAAAATTTCGATTTGATAAATCGAGACTGCTCGATCAGATCACAAAAATCCTAATAATTGTTTTTTGCCCATTGTAAAAAAAGTTGATTTTCAAACATAGCAAAAGTTCAATGTTCAGGTGGTTCAAACACAGGCAAACCAGCCAACAGTGTGTCCTCTCGAATTCTGGAGGCCAAAAACCGGTCTGGCAAGAAGAGAAGGAGGACCGGATTCACCGAGGAAGACGAGGACTACATCAATACACACCCAATGAACTAGCGTTCAACAAAAGCGAGTTCTTCAAAGTAGAAAAGTTGCTTGGAGTGTGGGCTGGGGCAGGTGGAAAACCATCAAAGACAAGGCTGATATTGGACTGTCTGAAATGACATGGAGCATATCTCTAGGACCTTCCTCTTGCATTGCATCCGAGAGTTCAAAGGAGACGAGAAAACCCGAGATTTCGTTTGGAGATTGATAATCCCCAGAGGTGCGATTGTTGGGAAAAACTGCCAAGAAGACCACCTCGATTTCTGGAGGAATTTACCATGAGGTGGCATTTTATTTTGACTTTTTTTTGGGTCTGTTAATTAGAGCTTTTTTAAAACCACAAAAATAGAGGCTCGATCAGCTGGCCCTATTTCTAAAAAAGGCCAGATTGGCCAATTCATAGTATCTTTGTTGCAACAAATGAAAATGGCTAACAAACATGTTTTCTTAGTTTTCGAGAATCGAACAGAGCTTCCAGTGCTTTTCTGATAGCTCTCAAAAGTTGGTTTACAAAAAATACAAATTTGATTTCAAAATATATGGTGATAAAAATAAAATCAGCTTGACTATTGTGATTTAGGGTGGGCAGCACTACCTGAATACAATCCACCTGCTTTTGCAGTAGATCTATCCTTCCAAAGACACATCCACAGACACGCCAACAAGTTGTTGCAACGAATTTGCCACATCCAGTTTTTGCACAAGCATGTGATAGGCGAGAAGGCTGCAGAAGTTATTGAACAGGATGGATCGATCAGCGAAGTCAAACTAGAGTTGCCTATGATTGGCGATCCACCTGTTGCTAATTGGGATTTACACTGTGACAAAAGCTTTTTGATCGGCATCTTTAAACATGGTAAGAAAGTTTGAAATGTAAGCCGGAAATGTGGCAATAGAAAATACTAATTTGAGGGTGGTAGTGAATACTGAGGATGTGTACCAAATGGGTATATTTGATAACAGTCATCTTAGATTGATACAGTATAAGAATTATACTATAAACTCTATTTCACAGCATTCTTCGAACAATATGGTTGATATTAGGGTTCGAAACATTTTTAACTCAATTTTCGGAGGCTTTTAATTCGACGCAATTTTGATTTTAACTGTTGTTTTTTGAAAAGCACAGAATTTCACGATTAATATCGGTTCGATATAGTGTCACCCATCTCTAAATGATATTTGGACTACGTTTGTCCGTCAGTTACGTTTTTCATTAACTTAATTTTTTTGATGTTTTTTGATGGAAGTTAGTAAAAGCTCAATGTTACGTTGTAGTGAAACTGATCGGTTACATTTTGAGATATTGAACAGTTTAATTCAGAATCTTTTTCAGCGAAGAGTATCAATTTTCAACCTCAAGGTCATACCTTATTCTCTCTAATAGAGCAGCATGCCACTCTATTTTTCAACCTCCAAATTTTTTTTAGTATTCATGATAAAAATGGAATAAAACTTGTTTACCCCCTAGTTTTGGCCTAGATCCCTGTCGCTTTATTAGAGAGTGCCGCTCTATTAGAGAGAATATGGTAGGTTTTTTATGCAAAAATAATACTTTTTAAGCAAGTTTTCAATTTTTTCTAAAGAGAGGTTCGAGGTCTTATAAAGAGGTTCGACTGTATCAGTTTGAAGCCTTAAAGTCATAGTCTAAATTTACCAAAACGACACCATCGCATAAAAGGGCACGGCGACAATTCCGCGGGAAACAATTCCGCGAAAGACAATTCCGCGACGGCTAATTCCGCGGAATTTCAATTTTTGACGTTCGTGTTGAGAAAAACTAAATTCTGACACCGGATTCGTGTTCAGCATGGTGAATTTCATATTCACCTTTTTCAAATTTTAACGTATTGTCTAATTTCAGATTCCACTCCAGACAAAAAAACTTTTGAAAAAAAATCGGTGTTTTAAATTTGACCACGAGTTTTAGATTAAAAGGCACCTGGGTATGCAGTTGACCATTCTGATCACAAATCTGGTGCCAGGATTTGCTTTTTCTCAACAGGAACGCCAAAAATCGAAATTCCGCGGAATTATTTGTCGCGGAATTATCCGTCGCGGAATTGTCTCCCGCGGAGTTGTCGCCGTGCCATAAAAAGCACTAAATTCTCGCCAAACCGCCAATACAGCCAATGTTACACATATATTATGTTCGTATTACATAACTACGACCAGTAGCATTTGCCAAATAAATCGAGTCGCATTAAAAACGTTTTCAAAAGGCCCGTCCACCTTGTTTTTTTTTATAAGGCGAAACATCTCGCAAAAAACTGTTTGAATTATTTAAAAGTCACCTACTACGCATTTGAAAAGCCATGTCCCAGCCAAACTCGTTTGCGATAGTTTGCTTAGACATTATTCTATACTGACTAGGATTGAGAATAAAAATTGTTTTTAATTCCAGTAAGTCAAACGATTACAAATGGACTAAAATTAAATCTATTAAATCTCTTAAATCTCAATTAAATCTCTTTTTAGTTTCCAAAATACCTCTCTAGCTACAAATATAGTCTTGCTAGGAAGTACGGATTCGCTATTATTGGCAATAATTTCTAATCGTAATTCATTCCACCTAAAGAAAAATAAAATTAGAAAAAGATTAGGTAGGATTATAAATTATTCCTAGTTGAAATTGTGGTCAGTCTAATTAGTACCGGTTTGGAAATTCTAGCGGCTAACGAGTATGGCCACCAATCCCCTGAATTAGAAATTAAATCCAATTTTATTTAGGCATGGAAAACTACGAAGCCATCCGCGCAGATTCAAAACTCTGCTTCATTGAAAAGAAAATAGAAGAGATGCCCAGTAATCTAGAGCTCAACAGCCGCTTCAAACGACTGATCATGGTGTTGCAACGTCAGACAGAACTCTCAGCTGTCAAGGTCTCCAAGTGGCCGAAGCAAGAGGAGGTTGAGTTCATGCGCATACTTCGCACTTATGGAGTCAAGGATGACAGCAACAGTGCAAATGTGATCAACTGGGCCAGGTTCCGGGAGTTGTCCAGCTGTTTGCAGAAGAAATCAGATGCCGAAATGCTGGAGCAGCTTTATTGTGTGCTAGCCATGTGTACAAAACAACAAGGAGGAGATTTATCTTCAGTGGATCACAAAAGAGCAGAATGTGTGGAACGATTAGTGGCAAGAGGGCTGAGAAACTTATGAATAGGTGAGCAAATTATTAAGCCGTATAATAAGTTAACATAGTTTTTTTGAAAGAAATATTTGTGGCATTGGGGTTTTGCATAAATTTATAACAATTTTTCAAAGTTTGACATCTCATTTTTTAGCCAGAACCCCCAGCTACAAAATCATAGGTCAACTCTAGAAAAACTGTCAAAAATTTATGGAGAAACCGGCACTAGTAACGAATAACCCCGGACAAAGCTTTTTTCTGCTGCTAAAAGACTTTTTTCTGCAAAAAATCGTTTTGCAGCAAAAAAAAGCTTTTTTCCATAACTCCCCCTGGCTCATTCAACTACAAAATACAGTCGACTTTTGATATAACATCCTTCCTGAAGTCCGTCATTTTTCTCACCTCAATTTTAAAATTTTTTCGGTAAAGTTGATCGACAGTTTAGAATTCCGATTTACCGATCATTTCTGAGAAACACGATAATTTTGCAATTAAGACCCGCAACGCTCAATTTAGCACCGGCCTAAATCCAAAAAAGGCGATGCTATATCGAGAGATGCGGGTATAAATGGCAAAATTATCGAGTTTCTCAGAAACGATCGAAAAAATCGGAATCCTTGCGATATTTTGGACTAAACTATTGCCAGCAAATTTGGCAAGAAATTTCAAAAATTGAGGTAAAAAGTGTCGGACTCTAGGTGGAACGAACTTTTTAGGGGGATGCTATACCTGTAACTACTTAGATGTATTCGCTACTTGGGTCAAAAAGCCAATGCAGATTCTTGTAAAAAACGGCAAGAAAGCAAACAACAAACAAAAAATCAGAAGCATTATATTACTTTTTTTCTTTTTCAATTATATTTGATGATTCAGTTTTTCAGGTTGCATCTGATGAGGAAAATTCACGCAATAATCACTACTGGCATTCACAATGTGAGAACATCCTTAAAGTTATGTGCCACCGACGTGATGCCCAAAGGTTGGGCTGAGACGCATGATGAGCACCTGCTAATTGTAGTCGACAGATACGGATTGGATGACATTGTGCCTCGGCTAGCTCAAGCTGCGCCTTTTGACAAGGTAAAGTGTTTCGGTGGAGCTGATTTGGCAGAAACTTTACCGAAACCTTAGCCATTAAAATAGTGAGTAAAATAACACATGGGTGATTATGAAAAATTAAAAAAACATTCCAACAAAAAACTTTTGGCTTCAAAAGGAACAATTTTACATGTCAACAACCCCCGATAACAGGGAATTTTTCGGGACACTCTGTTTTTAGCATATTTTATCACTCTGTATTTTATTGTATGTATCGCTGAAATGACATTTTTCTTGTTTTTTTTAATTGGGTCTCTAAAGCGCGTATGTATAATTCTGCAAATTCTCCGAAAATTTGAGATTGCCGTAGGCTTGTCTCCAGATAGGGACAATGCAGACAAAAATGCAGAAATCTGATGAGTTCTAAAAAATATTCCTTTTAAATTTTTTTGGGTCCCATTCAATTTTTGCAAACTTATTTCAGTGGTTCACTTTCAACGCATCTCCCTGGCACCCTTGTAGATAATTTCGTAAATTTTTGCTGGTCATTACCGTAAAGCATCTCTCCGACTTTCGGAAATTGTTTCATCAGCCTGTTTCAACTCAAAAAATGCTAATTTCAGATGTCCGGCTTGGAAGAAAAGATCCTGCTTCGGCGAGTAGTCGAGATCTGCACCACTTTAGAAACAGGCAAATGGAACGGTGTTGCCTCCATAGAGATGATTGAAGACGAAGAGGAGCCTGGCAGTAACAAAAAGGCAGCGACCATTTCCAGTAGGTCGAGCAGTGGTCGGAGTACCCCCATAAGCAGTGGCCGTCGTGCCAACAATGTAACAAACACCACCAGCAATCGCAGCAGGGTGTCCATGTTGAGCAGTCGCAAAGGCAAGAATACCAGCAGCAGTTCTCCAGCAGACAAAGGCACTGGCACAGCAACTGCCCAGATCACGACCGGAGGTCATCTGGACCTGGGCGAAATGGAGAAGGAAAAGATGCGCAACCTGATGCACCACTCATTCCTCCAGAAAATGGAGCAGGCAGCTACTACCATGAACCCTAATTATATGCTGTCATTGCTGGGTTTGGGAGGCACTAGTCCTAGCACTTCTAAATCTGGTCAACAATCCTCTGCTTCTTCTACCAATCAGAGCATGCAACAGCTGCAGCAAATGCAGGCAAGTTTCGAATTTTTACCACAATCCTGTAGACTGAGCCAATTCTCCCGAAATATTCCTTTTCAGACTATCCGAAAATATTGGAATTTTAAATGTATTTACAAGACACCTTTTTTTTATTTTGCACTTGCATACCGGCAACCATCAGAAAGTTAGATTTGATCTTTTTAGCACAATTTGATAAGTAATTTTCATGCGAGCATTTAAATAAAGTTAGTTAAAAAAGTAAAACACTCAAATGATAAGCCAACCCCAACGAAAAAAAAAGAATAATTATTTGAAAACTTAATTTTTGGCTAAACTCCCCTTTTAACTGCCTTTAAAAAGCACCCAAAAAGGTTTTGACGTTTAACCTTTTTTCGCAGAAATAGTTTTCCGCTCGAAAGCATGCTCCCGTCGCAAAAAATGGGCAAAAATTTTTTCTGTCACAGATTCTTTTTTTTCTGTCACAGATTTCCTCATTTTCGTCACAGATTTAGCTAAAAACACAGGGGGGACCAAGCACTTTCAAAATTGGTCAAAAACCTTTTTTTCTCATAACGGCCTAATATTTTTTTTATGACGTTTCTACCATGTTTTGAGCATTTTCGCCATTTTTCGCATTTTCGCCTTAGGGACCAAGGTAGCCCAAAATTTTTGGGACCTGAAATGTGACCTTGGTCCCCCAAAGCAAAAACTTTTGCGAAAAAAGTAATTTTTGGCAAAATTGCTCAAAACATGGTAGAAACGTCATAGAAAAAATATTAGGCCGTTATGAGAAAAGAGGTTTTTGACCAATTTTGAAAGTGCTTAGTCCCCCCTAAATCTGTGACAGCAATGAGGAAATCTGTGACAGAAAAAGTTTTGCCTGAAAAAAGTTATGATTTGCATCAACAAATTTGTATTTGGTTAACTCTCGACCAAATAACCGTCATTCAAAGACGCCCCATCGAAAATCAAGAAACACAATAGCATCTCGAAAAAGCAGAACTAAGTTGTTTTGATGCGATTTTTACCCAATAAAAGTTTTCATTTAGCTTTATTCAGGCTCTCCTAGGCATGTCTTTGCTCAGTGACATTCCCACATTTAGTTTTTACTGCAACACCGTCAGCTAAGTCGATTCTTTCAAATCATGGCTTTCCAAAACTATCCAAAAATTATGGAATTTTTTGAAAGCCACCAATTAATTTGTAGTTGGTTGCAAATTAATACAATACTCACCAAAGGAGGCATACAAGAATGCTACACCGAAAATTCAAAAATATAATAACATTTAAAAAAGCGACAGTAAGTGTTTACCCCAAAAAGTTATCAATTGCGTTTATTCAGGCCCTCCTAGCCATGTCCTCTCTCAGTGGAATTCCCATATCTGCACTTGCTTCTGTGTCCATTCCCAGAAAATCGTCCAATGAAGATGCCCTAAATTTGAGCAAACGGTCAAACACCTCCTCCAAGACCTCCACCCCTAAAGCTTCATCTAGTGGAGCCAGTTTATCGAGTGGACTCTCCCATTCAGCCATGAAGCAGTTGAGTCAACTCAGCATATCTGATCTACTGGCTATGTCTAATTTTGGGCAAGAAACCCACATTCCTGTAGCCCATCTAGAAACTGGAGCAAGACTGTCTGGAGACAAAGCACCTAAACTCAAGAACCTGGACCAATGGCTGGCTGGCCATCCCAAATATAGCATAGATGTGGGTGCTCTAGCTATTCTGCAACCAAATACTAGTCTAAGTTCGTCAATAAGTGCCAGTACATCCGGTTTGAAGACTCCGAAGGAGGCTCCAAAAAGTGCGTCACCTATTGCTAAGGTAGCGTTTATTTTTAGTTTTGTATGCGTGTAGTTCACAGCAACAGATTGGTGAATAAGTCAGTGAACATAGTTAAAACTTATACTTAAATTTAAAAGAATTAGTATTTTTGACTAGATATGAGCTATCTTGAAATACTTTATGGACATGACATAAATACCGTATTCACTCTATTAACTCACCACCCTCTAATAAGTCCCCACCCTACGACCCCATATCTCAGCCTAAAGCAAACATTTTGCAAATCTATTTTTTCCGTTTTCTTAGTTACTACGAGATTACCTAATTTCAGTTTTCAAACTGTGGTCGAGCACCCAAAAATCTCAAAATCGACCTAAAAATTTTCCGATTTTTGAGGGTTGAAAAATAACTCCCCATGGGAGTTAAAAGAGTGAATACGGTAAATGAAATTTAACCTCCATGTTTGTTTAAGTTTTTCCGGCGTAGTCGAACGCCGTTATAGTGCGAGCCCGTATAGTGCGAGACTGGATATAACGCGACCACGAGTTCGATTAGTTTGGTCAAAAGTCGTTTTGAATCTACTGTTACTAAATTTCGAAACTGTTATTCTGGCTTGAATTTTTCTGGTACTCTAATTTAAAAATATTCGACGCTACTCGATTTACTAACAACTACTCGGTTTATACTTGTACCTAAAACCATATTCTCTGAGATTAGTAATGGTTTGCTGAGCCTCCCAAACTTGACAATCTTATGCGCTGAAAAAATCGAGTGTGTTTTATTTAACAAATATCCTTCATCCTGAGAACAAAATTATATTAAAAAAACGTATGGCTACTTTTTCTGAACACCTTGTAGTTTTAACTCACTGTAGATTACAAAACATGGTCAAGCAACCTCTAAAAAGTAAAATTGTTATTTTCAGAGTTCCACACCCACACCTAAGCCATCGAGCAGTACCAGAAGACCATCCAGCCCAAAACCTCCACCACGCTAGAACCTGGAGAAATACCTAAGAGTGGCATAAAGACTGCTGCAGAAACTAGTACTAGCTCATTGGAGAACACAGTACTTGTAGGCGTCTTCCACAAAAGCACCGGAATCGCTCTGCCCACCGATAAATGGCCAACTTTGGCCAATCTGCCGACTTGGCTGGACAAGAATAAGGAGTGCAATGTGAGTTTTTAATCGATTTTGGGTGACGTGCATGAATTTTAATATGAGTTTTAGGTTCAAAACACGTATGCGTCTATTGTTAAGGTGAGATATATTTTCGAAATAGTTTTTTCGAAATAGAGAAAAATATAAAAGATTGAGTGTTTTAGTAAGGTGGTGCCAGATGCAAAAACAGTATACGCCGTTTTTACAAAAATTTAAAATCACGAGGCATCTTATTCTTAACACGAGAACGGCGGGTTGTAAGACTTTCCGATTCTGGTGCAGAATTCAACGCTGAACATGATAGCGCGGAACCTTTTTGCTTCAATAACGGGTTAGGCAGGTGAAAAAGAGTCTGGAAGTAAAGGATGGTCATAATCCAACTAGAAACGCACAAGTTCTTAAGTTACTTCGCCTGTGATTTTTTTTGTTTTTTTAAATAATTTTTCGCTTTAATTTTTCTCGATAACCAAAACAGGCACTCATGTCGTTTAGCCCCCCCCCCTCTTTTTTAAATATTTTTCAAAGTTTTTGTTGTTGAGCAAATAATTTTCAACTGCATTTTTTAGTTGATCTTTTAAGCAATGGACTGACTCCTGAGAGAGAACAGTCTATGCTGTCTATAAAATAAAACTAAAAAACTAAAAAAAAATCGAAAAATATTTAAAAAGGGGGACTAAACGACATGAGTACCCCAAAACTTTAGTTTAAAATAAGATGAAGTAGTAGAAAATAGGATTTCTAGTAAGTTTGCACTAGTTTGCTCCAATTTTTGCAGAAATTGTAAAATGGCTAAAAATATTATAAAAAATGGGAGGTGTCGGCTTATCGAGGGTAATTTTATTAGACATGACCCGACTCAGGGTGTCGGCTTATGATAAACTTTGACCAATTTAAATGAATTCTCTGTAGAGTTCACCGACTTAGAATTCTCCGGGGATTTTAACACCTTTATTAACAACTTATAAAGAAAAACACTGCAAAGGGTTTGTTTGACTAAGTTTGCCAAATGTTTTCACTTGATTCATATTCAATTACCCTTAATTTAGTCCTTGCTACCCAAGTCCTATCACGACCGTCTAGGAGGGGATTACATCGCTCCAACCGTCTCCACCCCCTCAAGCAGCACTGCCGCCAGCCTTTCCCAATCCACATCCTCCGCAGCAGCTATGACGGCAGCACTTACCCAAATGCTGGCCAACCCTCTAGGCACATCCACCTCTTCAGGTTTGCTCAATCCCTTGATGTCCACCTCCACCGGCAATTCCAACAGCATGTCTCTGCAGAACATGGAGGCTCTCCAAATGCAAATGCTGCTCCAACAAGTGATGCTGGGACCATCTTTGATGGGGCAAGGAGCTGCTGGGTATAACCCATATGCTGCTTTGATGGGTGGCACCAGTTCAGCTAGTAATGCATTGACGGAGCAGGCGCTGGCGGCTGCTCTGATGGGTATGACTGACACCGGAGGATTAACTGCTGGGTTGCCATCTGCTAAAGCAGGTTTGTGAAAAATGACTTTACAATAAATTATTTTTATATTTAATGGGGTTGGTTTAGCAAGCAGTAGCAATGCAAACGCATCCATGACAACCAACAGTCAGACCAACACACCATCTTCTAGCAGCATGAACAACAACAACAATATGGCTGCTAGTTTACTGGGTTAGCGGTTTTTAAAAAGGTTAACGGGATACTCACAATAGCGCTGGGAAGTCAGACATCAAATTTTTGTAATGCCGCCACTCTACTGCTTGTCCCACAATGGACGCGGTTGCGGCAGCGGTAGCGGCAACGCCTCGAAAAACGCGTCATTGTGGGAGCAATAGGACGCGGCACGCGGTAGCGTTAAACGCCTGCGTTTACCGCGTCGAAAAAACGCGTCCATTGTGGGTGGCAGCTCGCGTTTTTGCTTGCGTTTACCGCTGCCGCAAGGGGTCGCGTCATTTTATTTTTGCCGCGCGGTAAATTGGACGCGTTTTTTCAAGTTGGACTGAAAAATTTTATGATTCTGGTAAAATTAACCATTTTTCCTAAAGGCCTACTCGTTATAAGTATTTTAGTAAAAAAAATTTGGATATCGAGACATAAAAATTTGGGTATTTTACCGCAAAATTGGGGCGCCGGCGCTCGGCGCCGGTTTCAATACAGCCTGGCGCCCGGTTCGGTGCCCGGTGCATAATGTTTCCACAGTTTTTCTTTTTTTATAACATATTTGTTCAAATAGAAGAAAAATTCAAGTAGAACAGGAAACATTCTCTTAAAAAGCAAACACTTTAATTTATAATCGAGATTGGATTGATTACTAAAAATATATGAGGCAGAAGTAAAATAAAAAACTTGAATCGTTTACTAGTATATAATTCACTTATTCAAAGCTGCGCCCCGATTTCGGCGCTCGACGCCGATTTTTTAAGGTGCCGGCGACCGGTTCCGCGCCCGGCGCCAAAATTTTGAGAGGCCGGCGCCCGGTGGTGTGCCCGGCGACCTTTTTTTTTCGCGTGCAACTATGGTCATGGGTAAAAGGCCAGATCGCGCCGGGTTTTCTCCTAATTTTTTTCCTCTTTATTTTTGACTTATGTTTGTTAGGACGTGTGTAAGGTAAGGTGGTTGGCGACAATACGACAGAATGCGACAGAAAAATACGGTACACTGAAAACCATAATTCTCGGCCCTCTTTGTGAACACAACAAACACAAAATTTTCGAATACAATGATTGAGGTCGGTTTGGGTGGACATGATATCGTTGTTTCGTCGTACTAATTCTGATTACGTGAAATATTTGAATGAGTTGCAGATAAATTAAAATTAACTGATAAGTTACCACACCTGATACAATTTTCAACAAGAAACTTTTTAGCAGCCGTAGCCAATGAAGCAGCCCTGACGGCCGAAATCATGGCCAATCCCACCCTTCTGGCAACCATGAGCATGTTGAGCAACCCTATGACAGCCATGTCCCAATCCCAGCCCTTCGGCAACCTCTCAGGTCTAGATGCCTCTTCCACGGCCCAGTTGAATGCTGCACTCGCTGCTCTAGGGGCTGGCACTAGTCTTTGCACCCCCACTGAGGCAATTCAGCCAAACACAAGCAGTGGACGCTCCTCAGCAGCTCAGCCACCGGCAAGTGGCACCTCTTCCAGCAAAAAGAGCACCTCCAACAAAGGCCGATTGAATGCAGTGCTGGAAAAGTTGTCGTCCGGCAATAACCTTCGCCAAATCCAACATGACATTGCTAACACTTTTTATAATTTATTTATTTTTTGCTGTCTGTTGTTACTTTGAAGTCATACTCTTTTTCTATAGCTATGGTCCTTTTATGCAAAACTTATTTATCTTTGGTTGTAAGCAGAAAAACAGAAATCGGCGTTTTATTTTTAGATAATGAGGAAAAATAGGTGGCTATTCACAGATAAACAGCACAATATACTTTGTGATTTAAATTACGTTTCTGTAACACAAATTCCGGGTTCAACAAAAAAATTTGTATGAATTTTCCAAAACTAGTCCAAAACAAGTAATTCAGCCCGTTCGCCGTGTGAATTCATTCAGCTTACGCTAAAATTTCTTGCCGTTAATAATTTTTCTGATTACAAGCCAGACAACTTTTTTTACCATTCTGCCAGGTTGATGCTGTTATTGTTCGTCTCTTCTTCTTTTTCTTTGTAGTTTTTATTGGTTGATCTCCCTTTGCTGTCTGTCCAATGCATACCTTTTAAATAGCCAATTCAAATGTGTGAGGTTTAGCTGTTATTGTTGATGTTGAGAATGTGTTTTTTGGTGTTCGTAAAGTCGTGGAAACCATGGTATGATGAATCCATCCATGTTTTTCCGTTAAGTTAAAGTATCACAATAAAATAGTTAAAATGTATTTGACCAGTTGCTTTAACTGGTTTTGACCGTGACTATTTGAAGAGATAACGTTTTCGATTGATGAAGCACGGCCAAGTTTCAGGTATTTTATAACCAAACTTTGTGGTCACTGGGTAAAATGGAGGAGAACAAACTGACCAACTTCTTAATCAAATTGTGGAGTATATTGGAAGATGAGTCAATCATAGATACCATTTGTTGGATAGGACTGGAAAAAGCTTCCACATTTACGACATGTACAAGTTCTGCGAAGTAGTCCTGCCTCGATTTTTCAAGCACAAGAACATGGCTTCCTTTGTTAGGCAACTCAATTTGTGTAAGTTAACTCATACTTTTGAATGCCTTGGATTCAATTGCATTACTAAAGGTCTGAAATCCAGAACCTAATTTATTTCGCAAACAAGCTGTAAACAAGCAATAAGAGTAGCAAATATGCATGGGAACCATTTTGAACCATTGTGAACCAAAAATATGCATATGAAAAAGCATGTGAACTATTTAGAAAACTATATTTTGGCCATCACCACAGCTTAGAAAATTCTAGAACCAATAAACTAATGTCGCTTACCGTATTACCTCTAATGAGAGCCCAGGGCTCTTATTTTTTAACCTATCTCCAAGGTGGGGTCTTATTAGGACATGGGCTCTAAATAGGACCAGGGCCCTTATTTTTCAATCTCTCACTGCCGAAGAAAATTTTTATGCCATATCATCAAACCAAAAAAATTTTATTCAAATTTTCTAACAATCAAATATGGTGAAATTCTTTGTTAACATCATTGATATCACATCATTTATATAACATCATTTTCAAAGATCAAAGATTCATCACTCACGCACCCATTTTCTTCGTCTTCGTCACTGTCGACTTTTACTGATTCAGCCATCGCCTGTCGAATTAACTAGCGTGCCTCCATCAGGGAATCGGACCGTGCTCCTTGAAGCAATGCACTTGGTCGTCTTCGCTTCCGTCATGGCACATCGTAATCCCGCAGTCTGAAAAGAAAAAAGCTTGCTTAGCAAAGAAAAGAAAAGCAAACCCTTAAACGACTTTGCAATTGCTTCTGTTGGCAATGAATCCCACGCGTCCACGATCCACTGCAGATAGACATATATCGAGGGCGCTTTCGGATTGCTGCCAGTTGTCCACGTTTTTTGCGCATTATTTGACATCCATCGGTCGTAGCTTTTCTTGATCTGCGCTCTAAATGGGCATTCCACGAGACATCTGAGGCCTAAACTACAAGAAAAATTGCGATCAGCAAAAAAAGCCAGCAAAAAACAGTTTTTATGAAAGGGGGGCTCTTATTAGGACATGGGCTTTCATTAGAGGTAATACGGTATATAGCATACTTTGGGTTACTTGACGGTGTTGGGGACCGACTGTAGGCTGTCGTATAAACGAGGTGTCGGTTGACTGGGGCATCAGATTACAGAGAATAAGCCAATCTCAAAAAATGACGTATACTTAGGATATCGGGTAACTGCGAGTAAACTGAAATCGAAATTACAGAGTGTCATCGACTGAAATAAAATGTTACATCTGAATTGCAAAAACATACGGTTAAAATTTAGCAACAGATTATACTCGAGTTCGACAGTAAATTTTACATTTGCCCCCGCCCCCTCCCCTTCAGTTCAACGTAATTTTCATTTGACTTTCATGCAATTCATAGCGTTCTATCTCCATATCTCACATTCCCAATATCTTCGTTGAAAAGCGCAATCTCAGTGTCAAATTCAAATCTGAATTCTTTTTACAGTCGACTCTCTCAATAAATTCTAAAGAGGAGTACGTTATTGTGAACGTGTGGTTTAAATGGCAAAACTACAGGGCGTCCCAAAAAGATCGAACACTTCTGAAATCTCCCGGGCTCCGGTCCACGGTCCAGCTAACCAACATTTTTCGGTGTTTTAAGCACAGTGTGGGTACTCAAAATTTTTGTGTATCAGACAATCCAACATTTGACAATCTTTAACGGACGAGAATTAAATGTGCCACCTTTTGGCTGAAAAGTGTCACTTTTTGTTGTTGACTATAAAAAAGATATTGCCATTTCAAAACCGCCGAATTTCTTGAAACAACTTTTACAATACATAAATTGACGCATTTCAGCAAAAAGTTCACTTTCCAGCAAAAAGGTGGCACATTTCAACAAAAGGTGACACTTTTCAGCTTTTTAAACCAAAACACAAAAAAAGGTGGCACTATTCAGATTTATCTATCATCTTTAACTTTCATTCAAATTAACTACTAAGCTCTCTTTTTTTATCTAGACGGTTTCAAGAAGATCGCCACAGTGGACCGGTCTACCCTTCTCTACAACGATAATTTGTCTGACCACATGCAGTTCGCTCATCCCTATTTCCGGCATGGTAAGCTAATATGCCAAAAAAATTAAACCAACCAATCCATTTATCTTCATTGCAGGTCACCCCCACCTACTCAAAGACATCAAGCGCAACTACACAGCTCCTAAGCGCCAAGCACTGGGACATAACCATCACTCTCCAGGCACTCCCAAACCACAAGACATGGACTTATCCAACAACCAACAACAAGAAAAGATGGTCACCTTGCCTGAAGATGACTTGCTGTGTCTGCTGGAGGAGTTGCAACACTTGAGAATGGGCCATGCTCACATGGAAAACACCATTTGTGACCTGACCAGGGACAATGAACTACTCTGGAATGAGGTGATAATCGCAAAAAATCTTAAATTGTTTACAAAAGTAGTTTCAGGTATCTCTGCTCCGAGATTCTCATCTAAAACAGCAGGAGAACGTGGGAAAACTAGTGAAATTCCTGATATCCTTGGTCCAGAACAACGCAAATGTGGCTCCAAAGCATGGACGGATGAGTGGTGCCAAAAGGATGGTGCCAATCGGAGAGATTAATAATCCACTGGCTGTTGCAGCTGCTTCTCCAGCATTGGAGAACTGGGATGTGCTCTCCAATATTCAGGAAGACATTTTATCAGAGGTAATTTAACAGGAATGAGGGACAGCAATAAGCAACATTCGAAAACAACAAGGGTTGCCTTTCTGGGTTTTGTAATTAATTTGAGAGAAAAAAATCCCGGAAATGTTTCTTTCTTTTCTTTTGTTTCAGGTACAGTTCAGTGTAAATTATATTGGAAGAGATAGGCCCATTTATTTTTCAATATTTCAAAAATCACGAAAATTAGAATATTGAAATAATTATCGACTTTTGACCAGTTTTAGGCTTTAAACTACTCCAACATGTCCGCTCTGTCACCTCCTAGTGAAACCCAAATGCACTCATCTAGTCCGCCTCCAACCAGTAGCAATAACATTAACAATATGAAGTATGAACAACGAGTCATGGAACAGCGCCAGAAATTCCCAACTTTGTCTAAAGGTTGGTTGGAAATTTAGAGAATGAGATTAAGAGAACCTCTGATCCAGGAATCAAGTCCATTTTCAGCAATTATTCAGCCTGAATTTTTTTTCATCCAAATAATATAAAAACCAATTTTATTAACCACTACCTTTTGCTAACCTTACCATTTGCAGACTCTCTGCCCAAAGGATATACCAACAATTCCATGATGTCACCCCACCATCAACTGTCCATGCATCTCAACCCGCCCAACCGCTTTGCCCATTCTCCCAACAACAAAGCTGTTGTTCAGTTGTCCTCTCCTGAAGGACGATCTCCTCCCAAGACCAACAATAACCAGCAGCTCGTGCAAGCTTCTTCGGAACTGATCCGAATGGGTCGCCCATATAAGGTTCCTCAGTCCAAAATGGCGTCCAACCCTAAGGTCCATATGAAGCAGCAACACAGAATTCCATCTATCGGTTTAAATTTAACTAAACTTCAATATCAAGCCGTGCCAAGTCCAAAACGGGTTGTTCTCCAAAATGAGAATTAAAGCCATACACACATTATAGCTCATTTTAAGCTTATTGAATACCCAAATATAGCAGCTGCACCCCTTTTTATATCTCTTAGCTTTTCGTTCCGTCACAAAATATCTGAAAGGATGGGTATAAAACAACCCGCCTATTTTCTTAAATCACCGCTTTTTTCTTAAATATCCCGCTTTAATTCAATATCAAATTTTCTACCCTTTTTAATATATATTTTTTAATTTTTACATTATTATGTAGTCCCGGATCTCATCTTTCTTATGAGCTAGAAATTTAAATCGTAAAATGCAAAAAATAAAGTGATTTACGTATTTGAATGGACGAACTTGAACCAAAAACTCATTTTCTTCTAGTACGTATAAATTATACAGTTAAGTGTTATAACTCATTAAAAAGCTAAGATCCAGGGCTACATTATGGTATAAATGTTTTTGAAAAAGTGTGTTAAAATAAAGAAGAACATTTAATTTTAAAAACTAAGCAGGAGATTTAAGACAAAAAGGAGCGATATTAAAGAAAATAAGCGGGAGATATCAATTTCATCCAAACTTTTTTTAGAACACCAAGATGACAACTCCAACTATGTGGAGGAATATTACTACGACGACGGACAATTAGCTGGACCCTCGAGCAGCTATGAACACCATAGCCATCAATCACTAGAAGGACATCATCTACACAGTGAATTCATGGACGAAGATGAGGGGAATGACAGCTACGTCATGGTCGAAGGTCCTCCAATGGATGACCAGGAACAAGAATCTAGTTACTTAAACCTGTCACCAGGTGACCCATGCCCCGATGGGCATGAAATAATGTTGTATGATGCACTGAATGGTATTATTGAGCAGACTGGCTGGGAGAACAATTAGTTTGATGTCTTGTCGTTATTGGAGTACCGATCATGATCTATCTGCTTCATGTTGATCATATTCGACTTTTGACTAGCTGAATATTGACAAAGAAAGTAGCTTAGAACTAGTGTATTTTTTGAAACTAGCTTTTTTGTTGTATTCAACTCAATACTGAGTGGTACTCCGTTATTGACTTGGGTTTGAAGCCCACGCGTTCAAAATTAGTGCCCAAGAATTCAAACAATCATTGAACTTCTGCACTTTTTCAACTTGGTTTCTAACAACAAAAGGCCTAGAATTAAATTTTAGTTTTAGTTTTGTTAGAAACCAAGTTAAAAAATTCGTACAGAAGTTTAATGATTAGAAAAAAAATAAAATTTTTAGGCACCAATTTTGAAAGCGTGTGCATGCCCCTTTAATATCCCAAACACATGGCGAAAACATTTTTTTGCGCTCAAAATTATACATTCTTTAAAATGTGTACCTAAAACTTTCAATCTTGTAAAAATAAATAAAAAAGAGTAATGCTGCTAGGCAGAGACGAAGTCAAGATCTTGGAATCAGATAAATAAATGATACATGATTTCCAAGAAAAGCAGGCTTTATTTCAAAATTCAAAGTCTCTATTTCAGCTACGGATTTAGAAAAAGCCTAAACTCCAATTTAAAAAAACACAAAATTTGCCAAGTTCTGTAGATCATGATTGGAACTTCTAGTGTAATTGCAACTTGATTGTTGAGTCTATTTCGGATGATGATCTGTATAATGTTGTCTAGCGGTGCCTTTGAATCTGTTGACGTTCTTCTTATTGTTTTTTTCCTCACTCCATTAGCGAACCTCTTTTTAGATCTAAATTTGATTTTTCGAGTATGTATTTTTTCAGTTGTTTTTGTTGTTGAATTGTGTGCGTGGTAATTCTTGAATAAAAAAATTTCTGTGAAAACTCTTAAAGAATAATAACAAGTTACAACACAGTAAAAAAACAACAAATAAATTAAACACACATAAATTTTTAGGCCCTATTTCTCTACTAGGGGTTTTCGCCATAGTTTGCTCTAATGTTTTTCTCTGAGGTTTTTTTTGACAACCCTTGAGACATAAATCTTAACATAGAAATAAATAATTTTTCTAGATAGTTTACCAAGCAAAGATTTAAGTAATCGTAGAATATGGCCGAAATAGCAACTGGACATGTCCTAATAATAACAGAAAATGTCGTGCGGAAGGTGGTTTCCTTGAATCATAGTTTGTAAATGTGTTGAGTTAATTCACTTAGTACCAATTCCGCTCGGACATAGGTCCTTAAAAAATTAGCTTGATCTTTCGTGAAAAGTGAGATAACAATATTTTCCTTCGCGCCACATTTTTTACTATTGAAAGAAATGTTTGGTTGCCGAAAAATTTAGGGCCCATATTTAAACTTTTCTAGGTGTTGGTTCCCTAAGTAGGAGTAGCAGCAGGAAAATTTCTCGTCCTATCTTATCTACCTTATCAGATCAGCTATAACCTATCTTTTGATATGAACATAGCCTCCAGTGGCTAAATAGATCTTGAAACCATTATTTCAAAATGATCCAGTCTAAGCTGATGCCGGCCGAAGTGGTTACGGAAGTTCTTGCCTTCCTTCCTTATCAAAATGCTCGTCAACTGTTGCCTATTTCTCGTCGGTATTCTCAAATCCTAGCTCGTCAGATCGATAGCCAGCTCCATCCAGTATGTTTATTTTGATTATTTGATTATTTTGATTTTTGATTATTTTTTCTTCTCAACCACTAAATTTTATTAATTTATAAACAGTTCAGTGGGTTTGTTAGAAAGGTGAAGTTCAGGGCTATGTTGCCTTTTTGTATCAAATTGATAATGTCTGAAAATGAATCAGCAATACTGACTCGTTTAAAAAAATGGAGAAAACATCAGCAGAATACACTCACTTTATAACAAAACTACAGCAATTTGGAGTATTGTATACTCTCTAATCATAAACCGGGTCTATACTTTTCAATTCGTAGTCATTCTGAGTAATAAAAATTCTGAGGTCAATCTCGATATTTCTTTCAAAGCCGAATCAATAAAGCTCGTAGGAGTTAAGTGAATGATGATTTTTCTTACTCACCGTAAATACACTGCGAATAAGCCGCAAATTATTTTTCTCACCGCGAAAAAAATTTCCTGCAAAATACTTTTTTTCTGACCGCATTTGAGTTTTTTCTGTCATTATCAATTTCACTTTGATTACTTTGTAATTTTTGGTTAATATTGCCTTTCCAGTCTTTATAACAGCATTTCCGTGTTATGCTCAATGTTAATAGCTAGAAAAACTCTAATTCGGGGAGAAAAGAGAAATTTGCGGTGAGAAAAAAGTATTTTTGCGGGAAATTTTGTGGCGGTGAGAAATAAATACCATCCGTTAAGAGGTTCAAAAAACTGCTTATTCACACTTTTAAATAACTTTCATGCAAAAATATTGTTAGTTCAAAAAATTTACTTTAGTCCCTTGAGCTAAATCGGCCTCTGAAAGTAAAGTGTAATTGAGTGCTGGACATATAGTGTAATTTAGACGAAAACTGAAACAAATTTTGAAAAATCTGCGTGTTATTTTTATTGAATTAGCTTTTCCCTAATTTAGATATTTGAAACTATCTGCATTCTGTCAGTGTCTAACTCTCAGCTCGAAGACCAAATCAAAGACACCAATGCCCGAATTGACGCTTTGTGTTATGAAGCGCTATATAAATGTTTCCAACTTTTGTGGAAGCTTTTCAAGTTTCTCGTATCTCGGGGCATATTCCTTGCCATTTTCAAACACTCAAGATATTCAGAGGAAGTGACAGCTATAAGGGAGCCATTTATCGACCGATTCGAGCAAATAAGCCGCGATTTGGATGTTTTGGAACAGATTCTTTCGAAGTCGCAATCAGACAAACTGAAAAACACCCAGGAACTTAACAAATGGCAGCATTACATTCAATACGGGGAAATTCCAATTGAAAAATAAATTTACTGTTTGACTGAGTTGATTTATGATTGAAGCTATTATTTGAATATATTTGTTCTTTGTTGCTGTTTGTCTACCTTGTATATCAATTTTTTAAATAAAGGATGTATGCAAGTTTTGCGACAAAAAAATCAGAACATTTAAAAAAAAAATTTTAGTTTAAAAATGAGGATATTTCTTTAAAACGCTCAAAAACACTTTAAGTACAATTTATACAGTCAAACATCGGCATACCTGCACAGGCGCTGGCTTCGGGCGCCGGCCAAAAATTCACCATTTTCGGGCGCCTGCGCCCGACGCCCCTTTCATAGCAGCGCCGGCGCCCGGCGCCCTATTTGTAGCGGCGCCGGCGCACAGCTCCGAGAAAACCACCGCAGTACTGCATTTTTAAAATATTTTGTTGACATTTTAAACCTTTTTTTAGTATTTTTTCTTATATCGTGATAGCAATAAAGCAAAAAAATTTAAGTTTAACACATATCATAAACCCCGCGCCGCCTCTTTGGGTCGCTGGCGCCAGGATGGTGCCCGCGCCAGCGCGAATTTTACAGGGGCACCGGCGCCGATTTTTCTCGAGCGTGCAGGTATGAACATCGGTATGGTTTAACTAGGGTTGACCAATGCAAATATTTGCGCAAATATTTGTTGAAATCTTTGCGATTAACAAAAATGTGCAAATATTTGAAAATTTCATTTTAAGAGAAAATGGACGGATGTTCATGTCAAACGGTGGTAATTAGGATAAATCTTGACCATTTTTGGTACAAATTCCTTGTTTCATCTTATACTGTCACAGAAACAGTTGTATTTTTCTTTGGTTTAGTAGCAAAAGGCCTGGAAAAGCAAAGCACTGGTCGTGGCAATTTTTCGTTTCAACTGAAGAGGTCATCGAAGGAAAGAAGAAGATCAAAGCCACCTGTAAGTTCTGTCCAGCCAGCTACATCGGGAATGCAACAGAAATGGTTTTCCATCTCATCGTAAGTCTTTGATGTTTTATCCTGTTATCGATGGTATACTTTTTACTTCAGAATCAATGCAAGAAGATTGGTCCGGAAGCGCGCAGGACAATCCACAAGCTGGCAGGAATCAAGAAGAATGCGGAGGAGCCTTTATCGAACAAAGTTACCAAGCGTCCTGGATCGTCTTTCTCTTCATCGCCGTCTATCACCAACTACTTCGGCTGAATTTCAGAGGGGAGCAGACAGAGTTCGACGTTTTGCTGACGAGAGTAAGTCTTTCTTTCTTGTCTTACTTATTTTGTTATTGTAAATGTGCCTATCTAATGCCTTTCAGGCCTTTGCTACTTGGAATATCGCCGCCAACTTTCTGGACAATCCGTTCTTGAAGGAGCTTCTCAACAAGATGAGGCCGTCCTACAAGATTCCATCCCGAATGTACACATTTCCAAAAGTCTTGATTCCGGCTGAATTCCAGCGAGTGAAAAGCAATCTGAAGCAAACGACTGTCAAAGCAGACTTCTTGGCGCTCTCATCGGATGGCTGGTCAGATATCAACAGATGAGCCAATGAGGACTGTGGGTTGTCAGATGATGATATTTTGTTCGAGGATGATTAGTTTGTTAGTTGGATGTTTAGAATAAAACTTGAATTTGATAAGTATTGAGCGTAGGTGTGGTATTTTGCATAAATCTCACGGTATTTGAAATCATGCAAATATTTGAGAAATATTTGCAAATATTTAAATATTTGCACGATTCCAAATATTTGCAAATTTGTCCAACCCTAGTTGTAACTAAAATACCCGTTAAAGAAGTAAATAGACTGTTTTTACCGAGTCGTTATAGGGAGCGGGTCGTTATAAAGAGCGTCGCTATAGAGAGCGTTGACTGTATAGTTTTGAACATTTTGTTAACACTCGAAAAGCTTTGTTTTCGATTGTTTAAAAGCACTATCTGGTGTAGTTTTCATTTCTCTGTCGAATGGTATCAGCTGTTAACTGAAAAGAGGCTTTTTCACAATTTTTGTACAATGGTTTCTCTAAGCCGGTATTTTTTCGTTCGATTGTCATGAATACTTCAAAGCTCGTGATCTGCGCTTTCTTTTGCAGATAAAATTAAATTAATTTATTACATAAAATGGCATTTTATACGCCTTTGAAATTGCATATGCAAAAAATGACGGTTCACAAAGACAGCTGACCACCATAGAGTGACTTTTTCAATCTTTTTCACTGTCGTGTTCAGCGTAAAATTATGCACAAGAACATACCATCAGGACGTACAGCCTTTCCCGTGTTAAATGGGTCAGACTTTTATCTCACACTAGACCAACTGTGTTTGGACAGGGCATCGTTTTGTAGAAAATTTTATGTATATTCTGAATACAGTTTACTCTCGATATAACACCACTTCGGTATCACACCACTCTTGATATAACACCGCAAACGGACGGTCCCGGGAAATCTATTTTCTCGAGATTTGAATGAAGTGATACTCCGTTATAACACCACTCTCAATGTTACACAGCCAATGACCGGTCCCGCGAGCGGTGTTATATCGAGAGTAGACTGTATGAAGAGAAAATAATAAAAAGGTTTTCTTGCGAAGATATGGCCTCTGTAACTTAGGTCACTCTAATTTGCATTCACTGAAAAATTATTATCGTCTCAAATAGAGTTATTTCTGTGAACAGTCGAGTCTCTATTTAGATTGTTTTGAGCTCGATTTACACTTTGTGGACCGACCCGAGCTTTATGTTAAATCTAAGTGTAGGTTTAATCGAGATTAATTTTATTCGTTTTATTCGATCCTAACACCATATGTGAATTTTACATGTGTATGTTAAATCGAGGCTCAACTGTATTATGAAAAGAACAAACGAAAAAACACAAACTTTAGAACAAAATAGAAAAATTAAATCTTGACGGTGGAGAGAGGAGCACTAGGCAATAAACTTGCGCGGCCAAAACCCACCTGCCTATCTCCTTTTTACGCCACTGGTTTTCATGAACTCGAAATTTTTTAGTAAACCGAGATTCGTACGACACCACATCCTCCACCACTAATTCATATTCCTAAAGACAGCTTGGATAATAAGTATTTTTTAATATATGCTTCTTCAAAAAATTGCTATTTGTTCGTAAAAGTAAAAACTTTATGCAATAACTGCTAGAAAGTTTGGGTTAAAATTGTTCGTACTTTGATTTGTGTAATTCATTGAATTACTATCAACTTAAAATCGGTTACAAAACTGCTGACTATTTTGTTGAAAGTTAATCACTAGAGCTAGCTATCAACGAAGAGTTCACAGTAAAATTGGCTTGCTAATGACTGCCCAATCACAATTGCTCTTTGAGCCCTGATGATTACGACTAACATAAATTTAGTGTGCCATCCTGTTTTCTACAGTCAACAACACCAAGTAAGAAGAAGCATTGCTCCACTCCCAAACCAATGCTGATAAGTCAGTGCTCCACCATCCCAGTTTGAATGACAGGATCCCCTTTCCTTATCAAGCTATAGATTAAAAATAATTGATAGTGAGGATGAGCCCAGCAGCAGGCTAGCACCCATTCATTCACTCCGTCCCTCCCCTCACAGTTGTCAGTTGATTATTAGCTAGTTATTAACCATTTCTCTTCTCTTACTGGCTAGTTGTGTAAATATATAGAGGTGTTTTTGCCCTTGTGACTAGTTGTTAATTTAATATATTTGAAGGTTTCATTTTTTCTGATGAAATAGCGGTTTTATTCTATTTTCGGTTGTTGTCATTATTGTTGTATGTTGATTGTAAATGCGGAAGTATATATGGTTGATTTTAATACAGCGCTCATGAATCAGACGACCTCAATTAAAAATACATTAATTCCCTGTAACAATCAGCCATATATCAACTTCCTGAAATTGTTTTGGACAGATCTTAACGGATTCTGATCTAAAAAGAAGTTAATATTTGATTAATAAATGTCATAAATACGCCTAATTGTGAGCTTTTTTTATCCGAAAAATTCAAATTCTTGTCTCAACTAATGGAAAACCCGCTTTCAATCTAATTCCTTTTTGTAAAAAACAGACTTTTGCCTAATTTGAATATAATTTCAAATCAATTTTTCACAAAAAAAAAATTGCTTTCAAAAATCAGAAGCGTAAACCTTTAATGATCACCACTCCCTAATTCGAAATCTTTTTTGACCCACTTGTTCAAGACTGCTCCTAGGTAAGTTACTGTCCCAAATTTCAGCTCATCTCTCTGAAACATTTTGCGTGGTGACTCTTCTTAGAGCAGTTTTCAAGAAATGGATCATAAACACAATGCTAAGAGCACGATTTTGAATGTTAGGGGAGGACCGGATTAGTAAAGGCTGTGTACTTCTGTTTCAAACTTCGAAATCAGAACATTTCTGAGAAATCATACAATATGGAAGCCTGTATTAACCATCATTCAATGTACAGGGTGGTCCAAATTTTTTCGACTATTGTTCTGCTCATAACTTTTTGAATTTGCGCTATTTCGACGAGATCTTCACTTGTTGGAAAGACATCTTTATTTTTGAACACAAACATGGGGTCAAATTTTGATAAAATTCGTGTTTACCGAACCGTTAAACATTTGCATGATTTTATTATTTCGATAAGCTGCCGTGGGAGATGGTTGATCGTTCCATGAATCCGTACAAAAACCGGCTCCACAGATGCCTAGATGTTCAAGGCAGAAGTGTGGAGCAGGAGCATGGTAATGTCGTATAATCTGTTGTTACATGTTGTCGAAACTGTCGAACGTTGTTCAAACAAATGTTAAATGAAAAGATCTGAAAATTATGCTATTCTTGAACGGCTCGGAAAAACACGAAAATTTTATCGGAAAGTGACACGTTTAGTGTCAAACAAGTTCTCATCGCCTCCTCTTTCCAACAAATGAAAAATCTCGTCGGAATAGCGTAAATACAAAAAAAATATGAGCAAAACAAATGGTCGAAAAAATTTGGACAACCTTGTAGTATATGAAATTAACTTATCTTTTGGATTACAATTAAATCTATATTTCAATATTTCCAGGCATTTCCACCCCTCCGATAAATTAACTTGAACATCGAAAGAAGACTTCTAGCTCTAAAAGAATGCGATTCTTTGTATTCTGTGTTGTTGTTGCTGCTAGCTACAGCCACTGCTTCCAGGTATGCTTCAACCTAATCCAAACTGTTGACTCGCAAAGCCATCGTTTAGGTATATAGTACGCGAAGAATTTAGGTGGAAGGTGGTTCGGGATGTGAACAGCCAGGACTCTGACGAGGAAGCCACAGACTCAGCCAGCCTGCAACCCTGCAGCCAGCTCATCGAGCCCGCAATCGCCAGTACAATGCCCAGCCATCGGAAAGTCTGAAGCAGCTGATCCAGCAGGGCTATCAAGACTGGGAAGCTTACAAGGGACTCCATGGTAAGATCTAGGGCTACGGGGTGGTCCACGAAGAATGCTCGTTTTGTGAAAATCGAGTGGAAAGATCTTTTAGAAGTTAAAATTTTACCTCAAAAGTTAGACCTCTAGCCTTGTCCCGTTTATATATTATCGAGGTTTGATTGTTAAATTTATTCAGGAAAGTCCTTCACCGACGAGAATGAGGAGAATGAGCGCATGTTGGCCTTCTTGGCTGCTCAACAGTAAGCAATATTGTTTTCTGTAAGAGTTTAGTTATTGCTTATTTATTGCAGACATGTGCGCCAGCACAATGAGGCCTATGAGAAGGGAGATGCCACTTTCAAGCTGGATGTCAACAATATCGCTGACCTGGTAAGTTCATTTTAAAATTTTGGACAAAGAATATTCCAAAATACAGCCTTCTTTTAATAAAAAAAGTTTTAGTGTCAAAAAATTTGGAATTTTTTGCCAAAAGGGGTATTGATTTTTATCGACTATAAAAATCAATGAAAAGAACCAAGAATGGTGTGGGAGCAGAACCTACAGTCGTTTTTATAACTTCCAGCTGAGCAATCACTAAGCTAATAAAGCACCATCTAATGGAGATATTTATCTCAAATATATTGTTTTACAGTCAAATTTTTACTAAAAGACATAAACTCTCATATTTAGCCATTCTCTGAGTACCAGAAATTAAATGGATATCGCCGCTTGTATGGAGACGTTATGCGTCGGAACTCTTCTCTGTTCTTGGCTCCCCACAACGTCAATGTGCCAGAAAGCATGACTGGAGAGATCATGGCTACGTCACTGAGTCAAGAACCAGGGAATGTGCGGCTCTTGCTGGGCCTTCAGTGCTACTGGATCATTGGAGGGGCAACACAAGAGAAGCAAGGGAGTATTGGGTAAATTAATTTTAATTTTACGCTAAACTTTTTTTTTCAAATAAAAACAAAAAAAATTGTGACCATCACCAGGTGGAAAATTAGCATTTTTATGTTTATGTCAATATTTTTTTAAAGTCATATATGCAGCTATCAAATAGAATTTGTAAAATTATTACTTTTAAACTTTCATTTATATTCTTTTCTATGCCCAGTGACTAAAACAGGGTAGAATACTCTAAAAACAAGGTGGTTTAACTTGATTCCCCAGGGCAAAAAATCAAAATTTTGGCCAACTGCTTTTTTTTGTAAAAATCAACTTTTTGGTCAGAAAATGCCCAAAAACATCTTTTCTATTGTCTTTAGCGCACAAAAATCACTTAGGAGTGGTTGAAACAAGATTTTGAAAAAAAGATTGTTGAGGGAGGGGGGTATTTGCTAGTAGGTCAAATCCTCTTTCAGTGAATGGATTATCTAAATTTTGTTTTACACTATCTAATGAGAATTTTCAGTATATAAGAAAAAAAGTCACAGAAGGACATTGTTTTAAAAAATTGTCAAAACTCGACTTTTTATAATATATCACTCCAAGTATCTAATTATTTTTCAGTGAGCCTGAGTGAGCAGAACCTAGTTGATTGCTCGGCTGCTTATGGCAACAACGGATGCAATGGTGGTTTGATGGACTTTGTAAGCGAATTTACACTTGTTAAAATATCTATACTAAATGTTAAATTGAATTTGAGGCCTTCCAATACATCAAGGAAAACCATGGAGTAGACACTGAAACCTGTAAGCCTATTTATAATCCCAACCAAGTTACTGGTCTACAGTTACTATTTATTAGCATATCCTTACAAGGCCCGCCAGAAGAAGTGCCACTTTGTGCGTAGCTCTGTTGGTGCTGAAGATACTGGTTTTATGGACTTGCCTGAAGGGATGAGGAACAGCTGGTTAGTTATCGACTGAAAGTTTACTCATGTTCATAGTTAATTGTAAACCATATTCAACTGTGAGTCACAGATGACTGTAGATTTCAGCCAGAAACTAAATTAAACTGTAAAACACACTTGACGGTATTATCAGCTGAAAATTATGGTTGACTATGATTCACAGATGGCTGTCAATCTCAGTCGTAGTTGATAGTTAACTGTAAGTCACAGAAGCGTAGAATTTAATCGTTGTTCCCCGCCCTCAAACTAACTGTCTGAATATTAGAACTCTAACTTTTGCTTTAGAAATTGCCGCGCCACCCAAGGTCCTGTGTCCGTCGCCATTGATGCTGGTCATCGCTCCTTCCAGCTGTACAAGACCGGTGTCTATTTTGAAAAGGCTTGCAGCAGTGAGCAGGTACATTGTATTTTAGGTATCGCGAGCATGTAATTTTAAAGTTTTCAGTTGGACCACGGAGTGCTGGTCGTGGGCTATGGAACTGACGCTGAAGATGGTGACTACTGGATCGTCAAGAACAGGTGAGAGGCGAATTTAATTACAGAGAGCGTGTCAATATGAGTTTTATAAATCTTGAAAACAGCGTACATATAGCAAATTTTTTTTGATTAAAATAAAAATTTGAGAGAAACGACAAACAGACAGGCGTAGTCTAAACCTTGAATTGTGATTTTAAGTATCGCTCATGTAACTATTTTTAATCTATTTATTTTTAGTTGGGCGCCACCTGGGGCGAGAAAGGTTACATCCGCATGGCTCGCACAAGAACAACCACTGTGAATTGCTAGCAAGGCCAGCTATCCATTGGTCTGAGCAAAATAAATTTCTTTGTATATTCTATGAAAATGCTACACTTTTTCATACACTTATCTGATATTTACACTTACCTGAATTTATCGTTTTTAATGTATTTACAAATAAATCGGCCATATTCTATTTTGATGAACCTGACATCTAAAATACAAGTTTTGCCTTGTTTATAAAGTCTAAGTCTGAAAGCGGAAGACTTTTTGACCTGAATATTGTAAATTACATACAAACAAAAATACAATATTTTTTTGTTTTACAGCAATTATTAAGAGTGAATATACAACGTAATATGTCATTCTACGCAGGATATACCGTATATTCTCTATTAAGAAGCCCGGGCCTTCTATTTTCAACCCTAAAAAAATCGGAAAAAATTTGGGTCGATTTTGAGATTTTTGCGTGCTCAACCAAAATTTTAAAAGTGGAA